>CAUYPK010009688.1:0-26117 GCA_963574355.1 Loris lydekkerianus
CAACTATACCACAAGACTATGGGGAAAGGACCAAGGAAGGGGAAGGGAGGGGGGAGGTTTAGGTGGAGGGAGAGTAATGGGTTGGGCCACATCTATGGTGCATATTTTTATCTATAATAAAAAAATAAATTAAAAAAAAAAGAAAAGATGCAGAGCAGAGAGGCAAAAAATCTCAGTTCTTGAGCAAATCAATATACAATTTTAATGTAATCCCTATTCAGGCACCACTGTCATACTTTAAAGACCTGGAAAAAATAATACTTCATTTTATATGGAATCAGAAAAAACCTCAAATAGCCAAGACATTACTCAGAAATAAAAACAAAGCAGGAAGAATCAAGCTATTAGACCTCAGACTATACTATAAATCGATAGTGATCAAAACAGCATGGTACTGGCACAGAAACAGGGAGGAAGATGAATGGAACAGAATAGAGAACCAAGAGATGAACCCAGCTACTTACTGTCATTTGATCTTCAATAAGCCAGTCAAAAACATTCAGTGGGGAAAAGACTCCCTATTTAACAAATGTTGCTTGGTGAACTGGCTGGCAACCTGTAGAAGAGTGAAACTGGACCTGCACCTTTCACCATTAACAAAGATAGACTCTCATTGGATAAACGATTTAAACTTAAGACATTAAACTATAAAAATACTAGAAGAAAGTGCAGGGAAAACACTTGAAGAAATTGGCCTGGGAGAAATATTTTATAAGGAGGACCCTCCAGGGAATTGAAGCAACATCAAAAATACATTATTGAGATCTGATCAAACTAAAAAGCTTCTGCACAGCCAAGAACACAGTAAGTAAAGCTAGCAGACAGCCCTCAGAATGGGAGATGTTTTCATGTTATGTCTCCAACAAAGGTTTAATAACCAGAATCCACAGAGAACTCAAACATATTAGCAAGAAAAGAATAAGTGATCCCATCTCAATGTGGGCAAGGGACTTGAAGAGAAACTTCTCTGAAGAAGACAGGCGCACAGCCTACAGACACATGAGTAAATGCTCATCATACTTAATCTTAAGAGAAATGCAAATCAAAACTACTTTGAGATATCATCTAACTTCAGTAAGATTAGCACACATCACAAAACCCAAAGCCATAGATATTGGTGTGGATGCAGAGAAAAGGGAACACCTCTGCACTGCTGGTGGGAATGCAAACTAATACATTCCTTTTGGAAAGATGTTTGGAGATCACTTAGGGATCTAAAAATAGACCGGCCATTTGATCCTTCAGTTCCTTTACTAGGTATATCCAGAGGGCCCAAAATCACTTTTTCACAAAGATATTTGCAACAGAATATTTATTGCAGCCCAATTCATAATTGCTAAGTCATGGAAGAAGCCCAAGTGTCCATCGATCCATGAATGGATTAATAAATTGTGGTATATGTACACCAAGGAATATTATGCATCTTAAAAAAGATGGAGACTTTACCTCTTTCGTGTTTACATGGATGGAGCTGGAAGATATTCTACTTAGCAAAGTATCTCAAGAATGGAAGAAAAAGTATCCAATGTACTCAGCCCTACTATGAAACCAATTTATAAACACCCACACTTCAATATGAAAGCTGTAACCCTACTACAGCCCATTATGAAGGGAAAAGAGGAGGAGGACGGGAGGGGAGAGGAGAACATGGTGGAGGGAGGGTAATTGGTGGGACCACACCTATGGTGCATTTTGCACGGGTACATGTTAAATCTACTAAGTATAGAATATAAATGTCTTAACACAACAACTAAGAAAATGCGGTGAAGGCTGTGTTAACCTGTTTCATGAAAGTATTTCAAATTGTATATAAAACCAGCACATTGCACCCCATAATTACATTAATGTACATAGCTATGATTTCATAAAAAAACACTGAATGAAATAGTTATATATTGATCTTGAATGTTGGTTTATGAAGGTTGCTTAAAGGAAAGTACAAATATAATAATGATTGTTACATTCTGAAGCGATCTGCATACTTTTACGCACATCCTGGTACTTTTAAGCACAAGGGTGGTTGATGAAATAGATAACTAGTTTTGATCAAATGCTCCCTCATATTTTTGTGCGTTTGTCTACCATATAATACTCTTAGTCTTTTTGGTTGTTATTTCTTTTATGAGGTGCCTGATGTTCTCCATGGTAAAATTAGCTGAATACTCATGAGGCAGCTGGAAAATAACTGTGGTAAATAGAGAAGCAAGGAAAAGATACATATAGTATTTATGAGAAAGTTAATGTGCATGACTGGATTAATTGTATTTTAACAAGTAAAAAACAAAAACTTCTGAATACTGACTTTTTTAAGAGCCAGAAAGGAACTGATTGTGTCTGAGAAGCTCAGATTTTAGTCAGCAGGTAAGGATATCCGGTCTGTGCCATTTGATAGCTTCCTGGCAAAGAAAGGGATGTATTTTAGGTTAGACAGGCACTTGAACTAAAAACTGGCAAGGTAACTTTGACTCTTCCATCTTCTTAATTCCCCAATACACTGCCTTATAGAACTCTATTAATTTTGCCTCTACAACAATTTTTAAACCTATCCTTTACTTTTACCAGCCTTTCTAATACCCCCTCTTATTTTTTCAATTTTACAATGTTTATCCAACTTACGATTTCTTTTTAAGTGATTATTTCAAAACATTTAAGTGGCTACAAGTGTTTTTTGTTACATGGATACATTGTATAATGTTGGAGTCAGGTCTTTTCAGCGTATCTGCTACAAGGGTAGTGTTTATTGTATCCATTAGATAAGTTTTGTTTTACTAACCCTCCAAAATCCTCCTTTCTTGGTTTCCAATGTCCTTAACTTTTTTTTTGTTGTTGTTGTTGCTTATGTGTACCCACCACTTAGCTCCTACTTATTAGCAAAAACATGTGGGTTTGTTTTGCCATTCCTGGGATGCTTCACTTAGGATAATGGTCTCCAGTTCCATCCAAGTTGTTCCAAATGACATCATTTCACTCCTTTTGTGGCTGAGTAATACTCCATGATATGTATGTGTATGTTTTCTCTATCCATTCATGAATTGATGGGCACTTAGACTTATTCCACATTTTTGCAATCATGAATTGTGCAGTGATAGACATTCAAGCACAGGTGTCTTTTTGTTAAAATTACTTCTTTTCCTTTGGGTAGGTGTTGGATTAAATTGTTGGATTGAATGATAGGTCTACTTTTAGCTGTTTGAGGATCTTCCATATTGTCATCCATAAATGATACACTGTACTAATTTATAGTCCCACCAGCAGTGTGTGAGTGGACCTTCTCTGCATCCACTCCAGAAACTTGATTTTTGACTTTTTAAGAATGACCATTCTGACAGGGGTAAGATACCACATTAAGGTGGTATCTATTGTGGTTTTAATTTTCTTCCTCTATGCCTAATGATGTTGAAGATATTTTCATATTTTTTTTGGCCATTTGTCTTCTTTTTAAAAGATTCTGTTCATGTTTTTTGCCCTTTTTTTTGACTTTTTTTTTCTTGCTGATTGAGTTTCTTATGGATTCTGAGTATTAGTCCTTTGTTGGATGTATAATTGTGAATATTTATAGGTTGCTTGTTTACTATGTTTATTATTTCTTTTGCTGTGGAGAAGCTTTTAAATTTAATTAAGTCCCATTTATTTATCTCAGTTATTGCTTTATTTGCCTTTGGGGTGTTAGTCATAAATCCTTTGCCTAGGCATATACCTAGAAGAATTGTTTCTACATTTTTGTCCTACATATTTCATGGTTTCATGCCTTACGTTTAAGTCTTTAATGCCTCTTTAATTAATGTTTGTATATGGGAAGAAAGAGGGGTCCAGTTTTATCCTTCTGCATTAATTATCCAGTTTATACAGCACCATTTGTTGAATAGGGCTTTCTTTCCTCAAAGTATGTTCTGATTTGATTTACAAAACAGAGAACCTAGAAATAAAACCATATAACTATGACCAACTGATCTTTGACTATCCTTTAGATCTCTACAAGGCTTTACTATTTTACTATTTTCCTTTACATTCTTTATATTACTAGATTAACAGTTCTCTTTCTTAAAAGTATATCGCTTCTCTGATCAGCAGTCATTTAATTTCATTTTAGTTGAATTCATGTATAGTCCCCAGGGAAAATGAGGCCTTTTTACAAGATATGGTATTGTTAAGATGTTTACCAAACAGTCACTATTTTACCCAGTGTACATGAATTGACAGAAAAATAAATTGTTTACACCTGTTTGCCAATATCTATGTAAATTTGATTTCAAATAATGAACATTCCAGTGGACTTAGATTTATTATTAGTTATAATTGAAGCTAAGTGTAATTTACATATAGCAAACTTTAAAAATCATTGAAATATTTAAATATTATAAATTATTAATTTAAAAAATTGGGTGAGAATAAAATATTCTTATATATTTAGAGAGTCACTGATTTAATGTTCTTACAAAAATATATTCTCTTGACTAACATTATTAAAAATATATAAAGTTGGTTGCATCTTCTTTTAATTATTTTCTGTTTCAAAAAAGAAAAAGTGTCATCTTTAATGTGGTATCCAAAATCTTTAAAATTGTGATCACTACTGACATCTCCATTTTTTCTTCTATACCTTCCATATTCTTTATGCCAGAGCCACAGTCAAATAAGCTGATTATTTGGCAGTCAATTTCAACTCTTTCAAGGGCCACATCAACTTCATTCCTTGTAAAATCTTTCTCCATAGGCCTTTTGTTTACCATTTATCATTATGTCTTCCCAAAGCACTGTACTCATTTTTCTCTCATAGAAATGATTATTTTTAGTTGATGGAATGCCTCCCCAAAGCTATATTCTGAGCCACCTGAGTGTAAGTGTATTCCAAATCCTCCAACCAGAGCACTTAGCCCACAGGAAGCATTGACTACACATTTAATTGACTGGTGTAGCAGGTACAATATATGTCAGAGAGTTGCTTTTTACTCCTACATGTGTATCAGAAGCAGCAACAGACTTTTGAACAAATGGGTACCAAGGTTCTATGCCAGACCAGTGTGTTGCAAGAATAATTCAAGATTTGTGCATTTGGTGCAGAAGCTCCACAGTTTATTCTAATGTGGGAACCATTGAGTTTGTAAAAGAATAGGTTAGTATAGATTAGAACGGCCAGAGAAAGTTTGTAGAGGAAGAGCCATGCACAGAACTTTGAAGTTTGGGAAAGAGATATATCAGGTCAAAGAAATAAAAGAAGCAAATAACAGAGATGGAAGTAAATGTGATACACATGTAGTAAGGAAATGAATTTTGTTAAGGAAAAATTTATATGAAGGGTGGTTATGCTTGATAACCATGGTTAAGCTTTGCAGAACTGGACCATAGGGACTGCATACTCATTGTTTTCTGTGAGTGTGGTATGAAGACTGGTCTGGTCTGGTGTCATTCAGACACCTTGATCAGCCCTTGTGGAAAGGGGTTTATTTAACACAGTCTTCTAGGGAGGCAGGATTCAGCTAAACTAGTCAGAATCAGACAGCAGAGTCCTCTCTTAATGAACATAGGATCCAATTGTGTCCTAAACCCAGAGCACCCCAGCTGATTTGCATGCTTTGTGAAAACAGGCCTTGGAATAGGATTAGGAGCACAAAAGGTTTATTGGGGGAAAAACACACATGAAAGCAGATAGAGAGAAGCAAGGGCTGCACAATGTGAGTCCTCAGACCGAGGAGCAGACTGGACATGGCTGGACCACCTACATGCCGTGAGGTTGTCCAGGGCACCCTCACTCCAGGTGGGACGCAGTACCACCCTGACGTGTGCAGTCAACTCTTTTCATGCAAGAGCAGAAGTATCTGTAAATATTTATAGCTTGTCCACTTACCTCTCTCAACATGGATTTTACTAAGGAAAATCTCTTATCCCATCACGTAAGCAAAGTCTTTAGCATTGTTCACAGAGAAAAATAGTCCAAACATTAGAAGCAGACTCTGACTGTAGAATCCGGGTTAGTGCCATCAAATGCCAAGTAACCACCTGTGAGAATGCTTTTTAAATTGAGCGATCTGACATATTAACAAGCTACTTCCAAGCTGTAAATTAAAAGACGCTAACAGACACAATGCTGTATATACAAAAACATTTTTGAAGTAAAGCAGTGAATGTAACATTGCCACATTTACTGATGTGGGTACTTGGGCTGTACACCTAATCTCTTCAGACATCAACTTCTTCATTTGAAAAATAAAGATAATGATAGCTTTTATACTTCATTAGATGTATGGTGAGTGCTAACAAAGGGGCTTGATAGATTAAAACCCTCATAAAAGTCGCTTGTTATTGTGTTTTGCAGGTGAGGAACATGTACCTGGGGCTTAAAATAAATTATCAAAATTATCTGGCTTGTTGATGAATGAGTAGGAAAAATTCTCAGTCTAGTTATCCTTTTAGTATATTGTCACCATGTTTATAAATAAAGGAATTTATTTTTAATCAGTCATATGGGACTATTGTACATTGGTAGTCTGAACAAGTTTGTTTACTTGAGTAATTTCTACTTGTGAAAATATGTATTCCTGGGAGGATTAGTTTTATTAATTATGTTTACTATAATGTCAATAAATTCATTTCCTTCTGGATAAGACCATATCATTGTGAGATTAGAAATTTTGATTAGAAATAGAAAAAACATGGATAGTTTTGGATTATTAGGTTCTAATACAAATATTTGGAATGCCTAGTGGAAATAAATGCATAGGAGATAAAAATGAAGATATTTGCTGTAATCCTAGCACTATGGGAGGCTGAGGCAGGTAGATTGCTCAGGAGTTTGAGACCAACCTGGACAAGAAAAGACATCATATCTACTAAAAATAGAAAAAAATTAGTTGGGCATTGTGGCAGACACCTGTAATCCTTGCTACTTGGGAGGCTGAGGCAAGAGATTCGCTTGAACCCAAGAGTTTGAGTTTTCTGTGAACTATGCTAATACCATGGCACTCTATCTAGGGTGACAGAGTAAGACTCTGTCTCAGAAAAAAAAAAAAAAAAAAAATATATATATATATATATACACACACACACACACTTGGTATAGGAAAGGAGTGATTAAAAGGCATGAAAAGATATCAAAGAAAGCATAGTTTCAATTTGGCTCAGAATACATCCGCTGCTCTAGGATCATCTGTATTGGTCAGCATTCTCCAGAGAAACAGAGCCAGTAGTACATATCAGTTGACCCTTGAACAACGTGGAGGTGAGGAATACCACCCCACACAGTCAAAAATCTGCATATAACTTTTGACTCTCCCAAAACATAAAATAGCCTACTGTTGACCAGAAACCCTACCAATAACAATTAATATTATGTAAGTTTTATGTATTTTATGCTGTATTCTTATAATAAAGTAAGGTAGAGGAAAGAAAATATTATTAAGAAAATCATAAAGAAGAAAAAATATATGTACTATTAAGTGGAGGCAGATCATAAAAGTCTTCATTCTCATTGTTTTCACATTGAATACTCTGAGGAGGGAATGGAGGGTTGACCTTGCTGTGTCAGGGTTTTCAGAGACAGAAGAAAATCTCCATATAAGTGGACCTGCATAGTTTAAACCCATTTTGCTTAAGGGTCAATTAAGGGTAATATTACAAATATATAAGAGAAAATTCATTGTGGGAGTTGACTCATGTGGTTCTAGAAGCTAAGAAATCTCACACCATTCCTGTCTACGCGCTGGAGAACCAGGAAAGCCAAAGCTATAATTCAATCTGAGTCTAAAGGCCTGAGAACCAGGGTAGCTGATGTCACTTCCAGACAAAGGCCAAAGGCCTAAGAAAGAGGGTAAGAGGGTTTGGGGGTAAGTTCTAGAGTCCTGAAAGGCCCAAGAATCAGAAGTTATGATGTCCAAGGGAAGGAGAAGATAGATATCCTAGTTCACGGAGAAGGAGATAATTTTGCCTTTTTGTCTTATTCAAGTGGGCCTTCACTAGATTGGGGGCCACCTAGGAGAGTGAGGGTGGATCTTCTTTACCCAGCCTACTGATTCAAATGCTGATATCTTCTGGAAATACCCTCATAGACATACCTGGAAACAGTGTTTAAGTACCTAGGTATTTCTTAATCTAGTCAAGTCAATATGTAAAATTAACCGTCATGTCATCTTTCAGGTAACTTTTATAATACTACACTTTTTATACTTTTGTGAAGTATATCCTATTACAAAAATGTCCATTTAAATCATCCCTTTTGAAGATGAATTACTCCTTTGGATCTAGATTGATACTTTTTCAAACTTATAAACTCAGTTATTCATTTATTAATAAGTATCAGAATGCATTGAATTAATGTACTGTTTTACGATGACATTGGATTATTGATTTCTGCAAATATTATGTGTATCATTTTATCTAGGATCAATATATTTCATTACCATACTGGCATGTCTTGTGTCTGGAATTATATTTTGAAAATGACCTGTTCTAGAATGACAAAGTCTGTTTATGGCTATCTAATTTTAGGAAAACTTTATCTGCATTTGTACAGTCTTTTCATTTAATAGAAGCCATGCTGATGATGTGACTTATCTGTCTTCACAGACTTATTTGTTTTCTTGTCTTACAGTCTCCTTTCTGTATATTATACTAAATAGTAGGAGATAATATCTCAATTGCAGTGACCTCAATATTCATTTATGCAGCCTCAATATTTTCTTTTTTTAATATCATCATTATTATTTGATTACTTATTACACACTTTTTAAAAGTAGTTTCTGATTATGTCATAATACCTTTTGGATTTTATATTTCTATTTTTATAATCATATTTTGACAACATATGATACCTCCATTCTAAAATGTTTTATTTATCTGATCATGTAAGTTTTATTTCAATTATTTGATTGATTTTTAATCATAAGAATAGTATTTAATGTTAGTAATTCTGTTTTTCAAGTAGAGAATTATTAGTTTGATATTTGATAGTTTGAGTGATTTTTTTTTCTGTTGATAAACATTGCTTCTTTGCTTTTAAATGTGAATAATAGATAGTAAGGAGATTGTAGTAGTGTACATATATCATATGTAGAATATATACCGACAGATACATGGCATATATTGTTATATTTATACACCTATATTTCACTTAAAATCTTCAACTCATTCTTGAAGTTTTTGCCACTGAAATGAATAGTGATTAAATGAACACAAATTTGCATTTGCACCCGAACCCCAGATTTCAGTACATTTTCAGTTTATATAAGATATGTAAGTATCAGTTTGGAAACAAATAGTTCATTCTGAAAATTTAATGTAATAACAGTCTATAGCATTCACTTTCCCCTTATTTTTGATCCTTCCATTAGCAAGTTTTTAATCTACACTTGGTTAAAATAACCATCATCACAAAAAGGTCAAAAATTTGCTAATGGAAGGATCAAAAATAGTCCCTATTTTTCACTGAAGGTATTTTTCCATGCAAATTGGACCAAATGGGAGACCACACTGACAAAGCATGGGAATAACACACAATGCATGTATGCTACATTCACAGAACAGGAGACACAGTTCAAAAACATTGAACAACGATCTTGGTAGCCCAGGTCCTGGGATGACTATTTTGAGCTGGAACCACCTATCTGCCCTGGACTATTTTGTGAGGAAGAAAAATGCATTTGCATATATATTTTTGACCATTTTTCCATCTCTTGGTTATCATGGCTTAGCTTTCAACTACTCAGGAATTTTTCTGGTGATCATAATTAGAATTGTCAGAACTGGTAACTTGGAGGATAAAAGGCAGATTAATTAATAATGAGTGTAGGATAAAAAGTGTAAGCTGGGAGTATTGGAATGAGGGGGAGGATCAGATGGGCCAGAGCTGCTCTGGGTGTAAAGCCATTTTTCTTTCCCTGAAATGGCAGTCTCATTATATCACTCAGCCAAGCAAGTTATAAGGCTGCCTCATAGATTGGAACCTTTCTCCGTAGGGTTTATAATAAATAGGTAGTATTATTTTATGAGTTCAACGCTTCCGATAATGGATAGTTCTTATCCCCCCAAAATCTTTAAATAGTAAAATAAGCGAGAGTGAAAAATTGTGGTGTCTCAGAACCTTTCCATCACAGAAGACCCACAGTACCCTGACCTTGTCCCCGGTGGCCATGGAGCTTCCATCTAGTCTTAGCACACAGTTATTCCAGGTCTTTGTTCACAGGGGCCTTATTTTCATTATATAACCAAAATGAAACAGTCTACTGATTTTCCTTTTCAATTATAAAGCTAAAAAGAGAGAAAGAACACACGGAGTTTATGATGGTGTCTGGCCTATGAAAACCAGGTAAAGTTATAATAAAATAAAAGTCTCAGAGTATCTAAAACTAGATACCCCCAGAGCAGAATTCATTATCATTTTAAAACCTGGGCATCTTTCTGTGATAATGTTTTTTAGCTAATGATGCCATCAGATGCTGTGACGACGTGAGTAGTTGGTGTTGTGTTTACCTCCATTACCCCTCTAATCTCTCGATTCCAGTTGGTCACACATTATCGCCCTTTCCATCCACCTCTGTAGTTCCTCCCCCAGCCCTCTCTGGAATAAACGAGTGGCAACAGTCTTTAGTCGTTCTTTTGCATCCATATCTTTTTTTCTATTGTCAATCTCCTACATATCTGTAAGATTTTTTTTTCTGAAAAAATAACTTACACTGCTTTTCTGATTAAAAAAATCCATGTATCAGGTAGCAAATTTGGTGGGGAATAGCATACAAAGAAGAAATTAAAACTTTCTGTATTGCCTAGAGATATTTTTCTTTTCTATACATGTATGTAGACATGTAGAAACGATTTTTCATAAGTATAATATATTCCCAATTTTTTCATAAGTATAATATATTCCCACTATGTAGAAACAATTTTTCATAAGTATAATACATTCCCAGTTTTTCATAAGTATAATATATTCTCACTATGCACATCATCAACTTAGATTCGAGTCCTGGATAAAAAGAATTACAGATTTCATCAATTACTATTATTTGTCATTTCATCTCTAAACATTTGATACAAGTAGGAACTCTTAACCTCTTAATCCTTAAAGACCTTTTGTGGTAGTACACCTGGCAAAATAATTACTTTAGACCCTTTCCTTTTCTTTTCCCTTCAATCTGTCACTTCTAAGAATAGAAAGCATCTATACACAGGGCTTCATGGTTTACTAGGCTGATTTTTATGTGAATACAGCCACCAGATCATATCTGATATCTTTGGTTATGTATCTTAGGGATTCATTGTATAGCAGTATAGATTTGAGAAAATCAAAAATTCTCATAGAAACTGTGCTATCCACTTGACTTATCATTATAACTTTATGTTTTTGATGCTTCTTTGCCTTACAGAAGAGACGGGGAAATTTCCAGATCAGTCAATTTATAAATCATCTGATTCTCTTAATTAGAAAGCACCTGCAGTTATCCTTGGGACATTTGTATCTTAATGGTTCATTAGATAATCTCTCACATATTCTTTAGAAAATCCTTTCCTCTTCTGGTTCTCTTTCATAAGACACCCTCCCCCCCCACACACATCATGTATGAAGATACAATTCTTGGTTAACAGTGACAAGTTTGTGTTTACATATTAGAGGTTCCAAGATTTCAACTGATATTAAAGAAAAATTAGGGTATTAAAATTCAAGGAAAGAGCATGCACATTTGTTGTGATAATTTTATCATATTATGAAGTGGGTTGCATGATGGCTTCCCCCAAAAGATATGTGTATATCCTAATTCCTGGTAACTATGATTTATACCTTATTTGAACAGAGGTCCTTTGCAAATGTAGTTAAGGATCTTGAGATAATAAAGTAACCCTGGATTATCTACCTGGTGCCTAAATCCAATGACCAAGCATACTTAGAAAAAGACACAGGGGATTTGAGACAGAACCGAAGAATCAGAGGAGCAGGTAATGTTGTGAAGATGATGACAGAGATTGGACTGATATGGCCAGAAGCCTAGGAAGCCAAAGAATGCTGACAACCACCAAAGGCGAGAAAGAATTCTCCCTCGTAAACTCTGAGGGTGTGTGTCCTTGAAAGCACTTGGATTTCAGATGTCTATTAATTTCTGTTGTTTTAAATCTGATTTGTAGCAATTTGTTGCAGTACAGGAAAATAATACATACAACAAATACTTATAATAGCCATTTTTTACTAACCCATTTATAGAACCTTTTCTTAAGCCAAGAATATTCTCACAAAATTTTTGAAACAGATATCAAAATTTGATTTTATAATGAATAAATTCTACTTTTTTTTTTTTTTTTTTTTTTTAAAGACAGAGTCTCATTCTATTGCCCTGGGCTATAATAGTACCATGGCACTAGCCTAGCTCATAGCAACCTCAAATTCCTGGGCTCAAGTGATCCTTCTGCCTCTGCCTCCCAGGTAGCTGACATTATAGGCATCTGCCACAATACCCAGCTAATATTTTTTTTAATTTTAGTAGAGATGGGGTCTAGCTCTTGCTCAGGCTGGTCTCAACTCCTGAGCTTGCAGTGTCCTCCTGCCTTAGCCTCCCATTATGCTAGGATTATAGGCATGAACCACCACACACAACCGGTAGATTCTACTTTTGATAAAAAGGTAATAACAGGGACAGGACATAACTTTGTATTAGTTTTCTATAGCTACATAAAAATTACCATAAAATTAATGGCTTAGGCTCAGTGCCTATCGCTCAAGCTGCTAGGGTGCCAGCCACAAACACTGGAGCTGGTAGGTTCGAATCCAGCCTGGACCTACCAAACAATAATGACAACTACAACCAAAAAAAAATCCAGGCATTGTGGTGGGCACTTGTAGTCCCAACTTCTTGGGAGGCTGAGTAAGAGAATTGCTTAAGCCCAAGAATTTGATGTTGCTGTGAGCTGTGACACCAGGGCACTCTACCTAGAGTGACAGCTTGAGACTCTGTCTCAAAAAAAAAAAAAAAAAAAAAAAATTAATGGCTTAATGTAACACAAATTTATTATATCCATATGCTAGTCAGAAATATGGGCACTACATCACTGGATTCTCTCTTTAGTGTCTCATGAGGTTGAAATCAAAGTATTTTCTGGGGCTTCAGTTCTCTTTGGGGATGACAATTCTCTTGAAGATCACCTGTTGTTGGCAAGATACATTTTCTTACAGTGGCAGGGCTGAGATTCCTATTTTCTTGCCAGATGAGGGTTGGGAACTGCTCTTGATTCCTAAAGCCCATCCACATCCCTTGCCATGTGGCACCCTCCATCTTTATAGTTAGCTGAAGCATGTTGAATCCTTCTGTAAATTCCTCTTCTGAAGTCATCTGGATACAACATTGTTTTAAAAGGACTTATGTGATTAGGTTAGGTCTACCCACACATTCTCCCTATTAAGGTCAGTTAATTTGGTGCTTGTATTACTTCTGCAAAATCCCTTCATAGCAGTTTTTAAGTATTTGATTACATAACTAGGAGAAGGCATATTTATCCCAGGGGGTGGGAATCCTATGGAGGCCATCTTTAAATTCTGTCTGTCATAACACTCCTACATGAAACTAAAAAAATAGACAAAATACTACATATGTAAAACAATGATTCTCAGGTCACTGGCCATCAGACAGTGACAGACAGTGTATGCTAAGTGGATGCTAAGAGTTGGGAAAACAAAATGAGATGAACCATAATTACTGCAGCTCATTTCATGGAAATAATTTTCCAGGCAGTCCTTCTGAGTTGAGGAAGTGAAACTGATAGTCTGTAGCACAGTTTTGGAGAAGAGAGAATGATACACTGACAGAACTCCAGAGATCTGCAAAGGGTTCCTTTCAAGTATTTGGAATAGCACTAGTCATGATATGCAAGTGTGGGACCTTTGATTGTCAAGAGAATATCATTCAAAAAAGATGGAATGTATTGAAGTGACCATCTCCATTATGTGCATAATATGGAAACTGTTCCTGTTACTAACAGATATTTTTGGAAAGGTCATAATTCCTGAGCTACCAGGTAGGGTATACTCAAGTATATTTTCTTTTGTAGAGGGTTAATATTAGCTCTTGACTAAATTCTGTGCTAGTTCTCATATGACAAAGCTTAAAAGCATGGAAGTATTAAATAAATTAATTGTGGTCCAGAACAAAACTTGAGAAAAATTTTAAGACTACAGAAATATCCAGCATTCAATAGGGTATAAATATATAATGTATGGTATCCATACACAAACGGAATCTGAAAAATATGACCTTTGATTAAGGCAATCAATTGAAATATGACCCAGAAGTGGTGTAGTTGATAGAATTATAGATGAGAACATCAAAAGAAGAATTATCGTATCTATATCCCCCGTGTTCAAGAATGTAGAGAAAAGGTTATGGAGAGACATGGAAGATATAAAGAAGACCAAAATAATTGAATCCCTAGAGATAAAAATGACAATGTCTAATATAAAAATATTTTGAGTGGGTTTCATAACAAATTGCACTGCAGAAGAAAAGGTTAGTGAACTTGTAGACAGCAACTACAGAAACTACGGAAAGAAATGAAAAATAGGAAAAAGATGGAAAAATGAATAGCATATCAATGGGCATGGTATAAAATTTAATTGCATCTGTATATAGTAATAATGAATAAATAGAATTTAAAATTTTAAAATAACACTTGACAATAGCACAAAATGCTTAGGAATTGCAAACAATGTGTAAAGGCCACGCCACTGAAAAGTTCAACTCAAATGCCACTGCTGAGACAAATTAAATATGTTAATAATAGAGATAAATCCAAATTCAAGCACCCTAATATTCCCCCCAAATTGACATATATGCACTGTACGTCCAGTAATCCCACTTGAAATCCTATCAAATTTCCCTGTAAAAATGGACAAACTGGCCTCTCTGTACCTCTGACCAGATTCTCTCTAGATAAACAGATGTGCAGCCTTGGGAAGAAAACAAATCAGGGTAAGCTGAGGCTGCAGGGAGACTGAGTGAGTGGAAATCAATAGGTCAGGAGACCTGTGTGGATGAGGCCATTCATTCATTCTGCCCAATAAACACCCTGGACTGGGCAGTATTTACGTAACCTCTGAAAGTTGTGTAATCAGCAATCCCAGATACAGGGGTAGAAACTGTCTGCATTTAGCTGGTTGAACCTCAGGGACTGATTTCTGATGGTCGCTGGTATGAATCCTGCTCTGGTTCTGTCATCCCCCAGATGCAGTGGCTGTGGGGGAGTCTCATTACCTCTCAGAGCCTCCATTTTACACCTGCATAGGGCGGGTCTGGGGTAGGGCCCTGGAAAGAAGCTCTCAAGGTTTGGGTCTTTGCTTTAGGAGCAGTGGGAGCCTCTAAGGGGCTGTAAACAGCAGAAGGACATGGAAGTTTTACATTTCTTTCTTTCTTTCTTTCTTTCTTTCTTTCTTTCTTTCTTTCTTTCTTTCTTTCTTTCTTTCTCTTTCTTTCTGTCTTTCTTTCTTTCTCTCTTTTTTTTTTTTTTGAGATAGTCACTTTGTTATACTCTTTTCTTTTCTCTCTCTTTTTTTTTTCTTTTCTTTCAAAATGGACAAACCGCTCTAAAATTCATATGGACTTAAAAGTGTCTAGACTAGCCAAACTTTTAAAAAGAAAAATAGATTTGAAGGGTTTACCCAAGTTGGTTTCAAGACTTAGTTAAAGCTATAGTAATCAAGACAGTGGTAGTTACCTAAGAGGAGACAAAAAGGTCACACAGGATAGAGGGTACAGAATTAGAACCATATGTTGAATTTTGACTAAGGAATAAAGACAATTTAGTAAATAAATGACTGCTTTTCAGCAACTTGTATCAGAACAATTGGATTATGTCAGTCAATCCATGCATCTCGCCATATACAAAAAGTAAATGATTCGTAGAACTAAATGTAAATCTTAAAACTATAAGTCTTTTATGAGGAAGCCTAAGAGAAATCTTTATAATCTTGAATTAGGCAAATATTTTTTAGATAAAATACTAAAATCATGATATGTTAAAGAGAAAATGGATAAATTAAACTTTATTACAATTTGTAACTTCTCTTTTTTGATATCCACTTATGAAAGAATGAAAAGACAAGCTGTAGACATCACATTGCATATTGGATACAGGACTTGTACCTATCGTGTGTATGTGTGTGTATACATATATATTTTTTAACTCTTAAAACTCAGTGACACAATAAATATAATTCAATGAAAAGAATGGACAAAAATTTAAACTGACACTTCACTGAATATATATGAATGGTGTGGTAGGCAAAACCATGTGGGGCCAAAGATGTGTGCATCCCATTCCCCAGAACCTATGAATAAGCTATGTTACAAGGCAAAATAGAATTAAAGTAGCAGATGTAATTAAGGTTGCTAGTTGGCAGAAGTTACAATTGGGAAATGAGCCTGAATCATCCAAGTGAAGCCTATATAATAATCATGGGGCCCTTACGTGTGTAATAGGGACAGAAGGGTCTCTAATATCCCTATTAGAGAGATACATTATGAGAAAGACTTGTCTAGACATTATTTTCTTTGAAGCTGGAGGAAGAGGCCATGTCCAAGGAGTATAGCAGTCTCTAAAGGCAAAAGAGTCTCCTGGAGCCTCTAGAAAGGAATGCAGCCCTGCTGATGCCTGCTAACTAGCCCAGTAACACTCATTTTAGGCTCTGACTTTCAGAGCTATTAATACATTTTTGTTGTTTTAAACTGATAATTTTACAATAATCTGTTATTACAGCAATGGGAAGAGAATAAACATGACAAATAAGTGCCTGGATGGTTGCCCAACATCTTTGGTCACTAGGCAGATGTAAACTATGATTAATATAAAACCACAGTGAGATATCATCACACTACATTTTAGAAGGGCTGAAACTCAAAATACTGATCATAACAAGTTTTGGTGAGGATGTAGAGGATTGAAAACCCTCAGACACTGCTGGTAGAAGTACACAGGTTTACAACTATGTTGGGAAAATAGTTGGCAGTTTCTTAATTTAAGGATGCATCTACCTGTCCATGTAGCCTATTCATTTAATTCCTAGGCATTTATCTAAAAGAAATTATATCCTATCTATATAAAAACTTATACATAAATATCTACACTAGCGTTCGTATTAATGTAAAACTGGAAATATTTTATATTTCCGTATATTTATTGGTGAATTTACAACAAAACATGTTTATGGAATAAACTGCTACTCAGAAATAAAAAGAAACTATTAATGTATGGTACACATAGATGAATCACAGGAACATTATAATAAATGAAAGCCAGAATGAAATTAGTAGGTACTATGTGATTCCGTTAGTTCACTGGGGATAGGAGTAGAGCTTGGAGAGGAAGGAAGGGAAGATTACCAAGGGGCCCATGGAACTTCTGGGGGGTCATGAATATGTTCATGAAAAAGATTGTGATGATCCTATGGTGTATACATGTCATCATTTATGTAGTTGGACACTGTCACTGTATGCAGTTTATCATACTTCAAAAAAGCTTTTGCAAAATTTAAAAAAGGAAAATTCTTCCATTATTTTTGCTGAGACTCTAAGGACTGAGTCTAAGGATTGAATCTAAGGATTCAAGCTAAAGAAATTAATTTATTCCACATTTCAAAAACATATTCAGCTGAGTGAGCTGTGATCTAAACTTACCTGGCCACTTCCTATTAACCACTTTTAGAATATACAAAAGGCTTGATTACTGAGTAAGAGAAATTGATGAGTGAGAAATTTCTTTAGAGAGAACTGGGAGAGAGTTCTGTTATTGTTTTATATGTGTGCTTCTGTTTAATACATATTGTTGATTCACTAACTTTAAACTCATCCCACATGATAAGAGAATTCTCCAAGGTCCCCTTAAACCAGTGAGCAAGTAAGGAGGATATAGAAAAAAGTGTCCTGAAGACTCAGCCTATGCGTCTTGAAAGTTGGGCCAGGCAGAGTGATCCATATATAAAAACAGCCAGCTCTGAAAGGATGGCCACCTTCCTGATGGTGGAGTGGGGAGAGAAGGCCACGGGGTATATGACTTACATTCCAGAAATGCCAGGAAATATGCGCGTTTCTGTCACCCAGACTAATCATACAGAAAGGAGCAGGTGGGCAGTTGTCCTGAAAGAGATTCTGATTGTATCTTTCACTTGCAGGATGGTGTAATACCACTAGAGATAGTCTGCTGTAGGGTAGGTTTACACAGGTTTAAAAATGAAGCAAGATTATTCACAGCCAGATGGAAGAGGCAACACCCACTCCAGCCAATGAAATCAGGGAATTTTTTTCTGGGTATCACTTTCTTGTTGTTAAATGGAAAGCATAAAACCATGCGGGACAGGGAGTCAGTGGTGGGCATCTCCCTCACGAAGGCATCAACTTCAGGTTACAACTCTACTAGGCAGCTGTACATTTTCTGTTTCTTCCTTCTTTTTCTTACTCCACAACAAACTAGAAGAAAGGGGCAGAGTGGTGAATGGGGAAGAAACAGAAGAGTATGGCAGGAAATGGATGAAAGAGCCAGCTTCGTGTGTGGTGTCCATGTGTGCTACTTGTTTCCTCAAATCTATTCTCTTCTCTCTTGCTGATAAACGATATGATTTTCAACTGGGCAAATAGCTGCCCCCCAGTATTTCTTAGTCTCCCCAAACCTCTGGTAAGCCATTAGATCAAATTTTTGGCTTGATTCCATCAGAAATGTCATTTGTGACTTCTGAGTAGTATTCTTGACTAAGAGGGACATAACTTTTGTCATCTCTCCTTCCTCCTGCTCAGGAGAATATGGATGTGCTGATCTGAGTGTTTTAAATCACATTGAAGTGGAGGGGTAGCCACATGGGGAGAGCGATGGGTAAGCTTGGAAAAGGATCTGCGGTTCCTGTGACTGTGTGGTACCACCCTGCCCAACCTGGACTACTTACATCTGGAGTACATGAAAAAGAAATAACTTCTATCGCTTATAAGGCACTAAGAGTTTGGTCAAGCACATTTGAGCCAGAAGATATTGACACATTTGCTTTCCCCAGGGCAGTTTTCATAACTTGAAGCAGGACTGAGCTAGGGAAGGAGAGAAACTCTGAACTGAGTAGTATTGAAACTTAACATTACCCTTAAATGAACTCGTCACTCCCTGTAAATGACAGTTCCCTAATATCTGAGAGCGGCTGGAATAGCCTTATGATTTGTCATATTGACAAATCATTATGAAAGATTCATTAGAATACAAGGGAAAGTAATGAAGTAAAAAAAGTTAAAGTTACATCTACTCGCTCACCACCTATGAGGGCTCATTCAATGAAATGGCCTATTTGTTTTTCTTACTATGCAGTACTAACTGACTATGCAGTATGAATGAATTTAATTTAATATAATGTATTAATGAGATATACTACCTTGAATTGTTCAAAGGAATCTTTAACCATTGCTAAAATATTGTTTAATAGGTATAATAAAATTAATCCATTAATCCATTAATTTTGAAGCTTTAGTAGTTAAATATAATTGTGATACAGAGTGATAATTATTTTCAACTTTGTCACAAAGAATTTTTATACCATATTTGTTTTTCCACTATTTAGGGTAATTTATAGTAGTTGTTTCTAATAGGATTGTACAATGTAATAGATATTCTTACGTTTCACCTTTCCATTGAAACTATGTTAGATATTCTTACCTGAACACAAAGTGGAATAAAAATCTGTTCTGGTCTCTCATTACACCACACTTTCCGCTGTTCTGAGGACAGTTGCCTCTCTTCTGGTGCTCCGATGCTCCCCTTGGCTGCCCTTGAGAGGACACGTTTCTTCTGTCACTGGTTATACCATCTTGTTTCAAGTCTCAAAGGGAATTTTATGCATCCTGTATAGACTATATGTTATCAGATCATTCCAAATAGACTGTTATTTTGTTGCCATGGTTTTTTTTTTGGTTTTGGGTAACAGACTACAACATAAAATTTTAAAATATTAATTTCTCCATCGTTTTCCTCCTTTCTCTAATTTTCTTGCAATTATAAATGGTACTGCTTTGATCATTCTTTGCACACAAAATAATTATACATATAAATTCTCTTTTCATACTATTTGCTTAGAGAGAATACTGAGAAAAATAACCACAGCATATAGCTGCTACATTTATGAATTCTTACTATCTATGGGGTCTTATGCTAAGTTATTGAAGCACATTGTCTGTTTTACTCTTCACAGTGGAGGTGGTGCATTTAATATTTCTAATAAACTTGTGAAAGAACCAAGGCACAGATACATGTGTGTTGAATAAATTGCTCATATTGTGCACAGAATGATGTTGCCAGAATCGGAACCTAGAGTGTTTTATTTTAGACCCCTTGAGACAAACCATTATGAACAGTTATTATTCTAAAATTTAAATCTGTGTTATTCACCACTCAGATTTTTACAGGTCAATGATGCCAGCCTCAACCTGACTCACAAAGTTGTTCTCAGTGTGAGCATAACCTGCACTTTCCGTCCTCCTCTAGCCTGACCCCCCCCCCCCCCAAATCTTTTACCAGCTGTTGTCTTATGCGTCTGTACTGCAGCGTGTGAGGTTCCATCTAGGATTATGTACCTTGTCCACTTGGAGCCTTTTAAACTCATTTTTTAAAGACTTCATTCATAAAGACTTTTGCAGGCTCCTCTCCCAAACAGAATTAATAGTATTCTCCACAGTGGGGTAAGACTGGCTATTATAGAACAACCTTTTGAAAAAATTGTCATCAAGAGAAAAAGATGTTAGGTTAGTATTTAGAGTAGGAAGTAGCAATAAAGAAATTTTTTTTAAGACGGAAGATATTTGAATATTTAAAGGTTTATGGGAAACTTCTAGTAAAGAAAGAGAAGCAAAATCCTAACAGTGAGTAGCACCTGAAAAGAAGTAAAGTGATGGGATCCAGAGTAGTAAGAAGGGTTTGCCTTACAAGATGGCAGTAGAAAAGTACTATTTTAAAAAATTTCAAATTAGGTCAGTGCCTGTGGCTCAAAGGAGTAGGGCACTGGCTCCATATGCTGGAGGTGGTGGGTTCAAACCCAGCCCTGGCCAAAAAATGAAAAAAAAAAAAATTCAAATTAATATGAGGGTACAAGCAATTGTGTTACATTGGAAAGGTACTTTAAAAAATTTTTTTTTTCAAATTGATGGGTGGCACCTGTGGCTCAAAGGAGTAGGGCACCAGCCCTATGTGCCGGAGGTGGCGGGTTCAAACCCAGCCCCGGCCAAAAATAGCAAAAAAAAAAAAAAAAAAAAAATCAAAATAATAAGTGGGTACTGGCAATTGTGTTACATTGTTTGCATTTGTGAGGTAGAGTCCAAGTTGTAGTTGTGTCCTCCCCCAGGTGGTGTGCCATGCACTCTCACATTGGGCCTGCTAGGTGAGAGCACACCAAGAAATGAACTATTTTAACATCAGAAAAAGAAGAGATTCCACGTGATCACACAGGTAGATTTGTGTATTTGGGAGCTGAGAGTTGAAAGGATACCTGATGTTCTGTGAAGGAAAACGCTACTGTGCCACTGAGGGTAAGAGTGGGCTTAGGGAATCAGAGGGGGAGACTCAGAATGAATAAGTAGCTCAAGTGTTAGAACAGATTTTTGTGTTTTTTTTTTTACAAAACTTTCTGTTCACAAAGGAGTATATCCCATATAAAGGGTAGAAAAGTAGGAAGAGAGCTAAGAATTTTAAGGGGCTGCAGAGAAGATGTTTCTCCTTCACTTAATTAGTAACATCTCTCCAAACACAATGGAATGAATCTAATGTGTGGAATATAGAGGAATAAGGATTCAGGTCAGCCGTCTTCTGTGGGGCTATATGTGTCTAGGTATGTCTGGTTATGTTGTTTGCCTCGTAGAATATACTTTTTTTTTTTCTTTTAAATGTTCAGATCTTAATCAGACTAGTCATATTTTTTCACACCTATAGCTTCTACAGCAACAGGAAGTCCAAGATATTTATAATTTTTATATTATTAAATGTGTTATAAGGTTTTCTCTAAAAAATAAACTCCCACAAGGGATCACAAAATGACAAGGACTATTTCTTCTTTAGTCTTTATAATTGCTTAGTTCTCTGTATCTGAACATAAGTTCTGGTTGAAATGCTTTTTATGAAATCAGTGGCTCTTATTATATTCTAACTATTCTCTTCTCTCTTTAGTATATAAATTAACACTGAAATTTCAGTGACTCTTGTGAGTATTCTTTTGTTTTCATTTTGTTTTACCAAGATCACTAGGAAGTCAGTTCAAAGCATTGTTTTCTCCTTGTTAACGGTCTGTTCTGTCACCTAGGTGATTTAGGGAATTGTTTAGTTGTTCCAATTCATTCAAACAATGGCCAGTTCTGATATTAAAGCATTTCCTTTTGTACTTTTTACTCGAAATAAGAAATTCAAAGGTCTAAAATTGTTACACACAGAGCAACACTTTCCCAGGGAGAGATTAACATAGCAATAGATTCTGCAGAACTGCAATCTACTACCTTTCAAATGAATGTCAAGTTATGCCGGCCAATGCATTCAAATGTTTTAATCACCTCATCTATTCTGCTTTCTGCTTTCGAAAACTAAATACAATCTTTAATGTTTGTTTCTTTGTCATATGGTCACCAAGGATACCTGATACAAAGACTGTCAGCACTGTGGAATTGCAACAAAAGGTTATAGATCTTCATAACTGACTTCGGCACAGACAATCATTACAGAATTCTACAGCACTGTACATTCTGGTGTCTAAAATTTTATAAGGCAATTATCTTAGATGATGTTGACTTTGGGTGTTATATATAATAAACTGTGAATGCTTCTATAAATCACTACAAATTAATTCTTAAGTGGTCAGGTTCTGTGGTATTGGATCTAGCAAGTGGACTTTTTTGGTTCATATTCAAAACTTGGAATGCATAGGAATTTTATTTTAAAAATAACATATTTCTATTTCTATTTAATATTCTTGATTTTTTTTTCCCTACTTCAACTTCCTAGCCACAGTTTGATTCAAAGAATTTAAAGTTCTACCTTGTATACCATATGTTTGTTTGATAAAAAAAAAAAGACAAATCAAAGTTGTGATTTAAGAAATGAATGGATCATTAAGGTGATCAGGGGACTGGCGCTATTGGTCTTTGGTGTCTTTCAGACTATGGCATGAAGAAGTGACCAGGGCAATAAAATTCTGCAGTTACACTGAAGCTCATTGAAATGAAGTATAGAAGTTCAGAAAGGCCACATAATAAAAAAAAATTTTAAGGGCCATAAGTTAAAGTCAAAGGGTTTGATATTACTACTATTCTTTTTTTATGTCTTACTGGTTTCTTCACTGTATAGTATAATTTCTACAATCTTCTGTTATTTATAATTATTGTTGCTTGTGTTTCTATTATTCATGACTGGTAGTTTAATATTTACTGGTTATCATTTATAGAGTTCCTTTCAGGGCATTTTGAACATTTTGAAAGAATAAAAGTTTGACCAATATGTTCTAAGACAAAAAAAAATTATAGGAAATTCAGTTCTATATTTAATAGTTAAGGATTCTTTTCAGATTAAGTCTCTGGGACATACATACATTTCATTGTTTTTTATATGGCCTGCTGATTTTAATATTCCATAAGTTAGTACTTTACATTTTAAAGATATACTTGCATAGCCTAACTCATTTATTTATTTAACTAATATACATTGAATACAATGTATATCATTGTATATACAATTCTGCATAAGAATTTAGGAAACACAAAAAAGGCTCTTCAAGAAGCTTACAGGCCATGGGGAAGATGACATGAAATCATATATGTCAAAACATTACTAAAATGCTGCAGGAATATAGACTAGAGCAATGAACTCTACTTTTGAAGATGGAATATAATTTTTTTTGAGGAAATGAAAAGTTTCCAGGGTTTTTAAAAAAAAAAATACTATAAAAATGAAGATAATTCTAGAAAGAAGGTAGTATGAGCAATCCTGCATGTGATGAAATTCTTTACCTGGTCAGCAGAGAGCAATTTATCCCTGAATCAGAAAACATTACCAGCTTACAGGGTGTGGCAGGGAGGGAGAGTTGATTCCATTATCAGAAGGCAGAAAAAACACAACTACCACCACTTCTCTCATTAACAATTGTCTTTTTAGTTGACTTTTTTTTTTTTACTTTGTAAACCCATTTTTTTTCCCTCTGTCTACATAAGGCTATGTTTGAGTCTTGACAAAGGCAAATATGTTAATGCTGAAGTCCTAAGAGAAATTATATTTTACTGTAATAAATTCAAAGGATTCTTTTTTTTCAAAGGACATTTGAATGGAGTATGCAAGTGGGAATGGCTGCTGAAGTCTCCAATTTATTTTATAGGTGATCATGTTCAAGATGATTATTATGACATTCTACCTGGGCAGGCAGTCTTGACAGATTTAAGAAGCTCCATGCAGTAGCTTAGCACACTCTTCTACCCCAACTATAGCATCCTAAAATTCTAAAATAACCTCTGGGCTGGCAAAACTGCCTTTCATAAGCCAAGTACTTATATCTAACAATTATGTTCTTGGTGTAATTTCTTACTTTGTTACCAAGGAATCAAACATACTCTTTTCTTTTTGTTTAATGATTAGTCCCTACGTGTAACCTTCCAGATTCAAAGTTTCCACATAGTTGTTAGAAAAGTTCTCTAATTCGGTTGATTTGGATCAGTGTGATTGACAGGTCTTGCTGGCTCTTTCTCTTGTGTGCTAGGTGGGCTGAATTTACATGTCAGCCTCATGTAAATCTTGTCACATGGAACAGAATTCCTATAGGAAGAAGAATTTGAATAATAGAAAATAATGTGAACACATGTTCAGGTTGGTGGTGAGCCAAAGGGATACAGGTTGTGACCTCAAAAAGGTTTACTTTTGCTAATGCTATTTTATGTCTTTATTTTTGATAGGTTTTAGACTATTATAAATGCATTGAATTTGGTTATCAGCAAAAAAAAAAAAAGTGATGCAATAGATGAAGATATTTCTGTCTTCTCATTATACAATTTTTTCCCATTAGAAAAATGGAATAATGCCTGTCTATTCTACCAAGAAAAGTTTTCTTCTTATTTTTTTAAAAATATAATGCTAATTGTGTATAGCAAAATAAATATCTTCCTTTAATCTGTCAGATATTAAGCCACTCTTCCCAATTCTGTGAGTATATTTGACTAATTGCCTAGCACTTCTGAAATTGTTTCTGAGTTATAGAAAACTTTTCTTCAGGTTTTTTCTTTCCCTGTCCACTACTATCTGCTAATATTAATTAGATTGTAACCACTAAATTAATACGCAGTAAAAAAATTAATGAAAGCACATAAATAATAACCCAGGACCTATGATTGGCACCCTCCCAGACCCCGCGCAGAGCTGCGCAGCAACCTGTGACCAGTGGCTGTCGGGCCTCCACACACCCTGACCAGGAACTCTGGGAGCTGGGCAACTCTGCGTCCTCCCTCCTGTACCCTCCCTGCCTCCACACTGGCCTGCTCGTCTGGTCAGAGACCCAGGAAGCCACATGCCCTCCGGAGCCCTCCCTGCTTCTGTGCAGAGCTCTTCTGGCCAGAGACTCCTGGAGCCTTGGGCCCTCTGTGCCAAAGTCACTGGGTGCCAGGTACTCCCAGAACTGTGTGCACCCCCCCCACCCTATTGCTGGATCTGGGTATGTCACACTCCAGAACTGCCCCCACAACAAGAACTCCCTGGATGGGGCATCCCCAGAGGAGCTACACAGGGTCACTCCCTACAAAGATCCAGCAACAATAGAGTGATCCTGCCGGGGTCTAATCTTGGAGACACACCTCCCCAATTCTGAGGACGGCCAGAGACAATGGTGAAAAACAACTTTGAGGTGAAATCAATGGAAATACTCTGGCAATATGAATAATCAGAGCAGATTAACTTCCCCAAGGAACAATGAGGCAGACACAGCACAAGATCCCATGCACAAACAACTAGCTGAGATGTCAGAAATAGAATTCAGAATCTGGATAGCAAATAAGATTGAATTAGAATTCCAAAGAGTAACCCAAAAGACATCTCAAGAATTCAACGAATTGAAAGATCAAATGATCAAAGATTTTGACACATTGAGACAAGAAGTTGCAGCCCTCAAAAATCTG
>CAUYPK010009689.1:0-11535 GCA_963574355.1 Loris lydekkerianus
GGAATCACACCTACAGGGCATCTTACAAGGGTAAGGGTGAAACTCAGCAAATGTGAAGTGTGAATGTCATGCTACGGTAACTAGGAAAATGCCAGGAAGGCTATGTTGACTATTGGGATGAAAATGTGTCAAATGGTCTATAAAGGTAGTGTATGATGCTCCATGATTACATTAATGTATGCAGGTATGATTTAATAATAAAAAAAGATAAAAAAAATAAAATTGATGACATTTTTGAGCCAACCAAAAAAAAAAAAAAAAAAAAGAATTTCCCCCTAATTTAATTTGTTATATTAACACTAAAAATGTTGCTGAGGTGTAAATGCTAAAATCAGATTATATTTTCACTATTTTCTTAAGTTCATGCTGTTTAGAGGACTTCAAAATCAGTTTGATATTTATGGATGTAGGTATTTGAAAATAATGAGTGGTTTTGCTTATGGGAAGTAGGCAAAGACAAGTAACATTTAGGAGGTGTACTGCATTAGTTAGTTTATGTATGTTTTTCATTTATTTCTTCTTTGGTAAATACTTATTTAACTCCTATTACGCGCCAGGCACTACTCTAAGATAAAGTAGCAGTGCACAAAACTTAAAAAAAAAATTAAATCAACACATGATATGGCAGTTAGTGCTAAGGCTGTGGAGGAAAGGAAACCTGAGGAGTTTGGAGTACGTACGGAGTGCACATAGAAATGGGCTGATCAGGGAAGCCCTTTCCTACTCACTGATCTCCCCTCATGGAGTGAGCCTGTGGTGAGGGAGCCTTCCCTGTGTATCCTTCAAAGAAAGGAGTTTCAGGAAGGGACAATTCAGAGCAAATGCTCTGAGAGAGGACTATTCTTGATGTCTGTTGTATGATTTAAAAATTGCAAGGAAATTTTTGTGGGTCCAGGATAGTGGGAAAGGAGAATGGTAGATGGATACAGAGAGAAAGACTTCCTTAAACCACTGTAAGGACTTTGGTTTTTGCTTTGAGTAAAATGATCTTTTTTGCACATATACTCTTCACAATTGTTATACAAAGTTAGTTAAATGCTTCCCATTTTACAGTTGAGTAAATAAAGCTGCTTCTAGCGTTTTAAAAGTCATGTAAGCTAGTGACTGAGTTCTGAAGTTATGTCTTTGACTTCACAGCCCCGTTTTTTCATTATTGTCATTCTTGTTCTAGCATACTCAGAGAAGTGTTCACTTCACTGTCAAGTCACGGGTAGACTTATTTTTCAGTGTGGATCCAGGGTGAGAGCCCATCCAGGGCCTGTTATTTTCCATTTTAGTAGCCACAGGAACTAATACCATTCTTACTTTTAAATTAATTTTGTCAAGGATTATTTATTCGTTTGTTTAAAAAAATTTTTTAGTTTGTTTTTGACTTAAATAATAATATATTTCTCACAGGCCAGAGGACTGAAAATCAGAGATTATAATGCCAGCATGTTGGGTTCTGGTATCCTCATGTGGTAGAAAGAGGGTAAGTGAGCTCTCAGGCTTCTTCTTGTGAGGGCACTAAGCCCATTCTGACCATCTAATTTTTTGCAAAGGCTACACCTCCAAGTGCCATCACATTGGAAATTAGGGATTCAACATACAGATTTGGGGGAACGTAAATATTTGATTCATAACAGTAGGTGAAATATCAAGTTGATATTTCAGATTGCTTGAAAAGTGGTCAATTTAAATATTCTCCAGTATATACAAGAAAATATTTTTATTTTCATATTTTTACCAACTATTGATAGTAAAATAATGAGTTCAAAATTATTTACCTTTTATTTTTAGAATTTCTTTGAGGAGAGATGTTGCTCTCTCTGATTTACCAGGAAGGTAAAAGAAATATTGTTCCTCATGATAATTTGCTCTTTGGTTTTCTCTTCTGTACATTCTATTTATATTGTTGCCTGTTTTTCATTTTGGTTTATTTTTCCCTTTTACGTGTTAGAGTTACTTAAATATTGTTACAGTTAATCCTTTTTGGTTATAACTTTTGACTTGTCTTTTTTATTGTTATTTTAAAATTTCAGGTTGATATAAAGGTACAATTAGGTTACACTGTTTGTATTTGTTAGGGTAGAGTCCCTGTTGTAGCTGAGCCCTTCTTCACTTAGGAGGTGTACTGTATGCCCACTCCTACATTGTGCCCGTTAGCTGGGTTTTTTTCTGTGTTTGAACAAATGAAATTGTAGAGAATGCATTCTTTTGTGTCTGACTTTTGCCCAACATAAGTTTTTTAATTTAGCTTGTATCAATCATTCATTTCTTGGATAGTATGTCATTGTCTAGTTACTATAACTGGTACCTAAAACATGTTTGTTGAACAAATGCATATCCTCTTCCCCCATAGTTTTGCTGCTTATCTTTATCATTAATATGCTTTTCTAGATTTTATATGTTGCTAGACTAAAATTTGTGTATGGATTATGTAAAGGAATGATTTTAGTAAAAAGGGTGGGGCAAGGATTAGAGCTCTGTATTTATTAAAAAACCAAATTCCTCTATTGGATTATCTTGGAACCCTTGTCTAAAATGAATTTACTGTAAATTTGAGGTTTTCTTTCTGAACTTTCTGTTTCATTGATCCATGCGACTATCCGTTATGTCAGTGTGTCTTGATTGTAGTCAGCAATTTCTAAAACAAGAAATGAGAATCCAGCTCTGTTCTTTTTCAGGATTGTTTTGATTAGTTTGTGTCTCTTGAATTCTATATAAATTTTAAGATTACCATGTCATTTTCTGCAACGAAGCCAGGTGGAACTTGGACAGGAATTGTATTGAACTAGATCAGTTTGGGGAGTGTTGCCCTCTTTGATTTTCTTATATATGAACACAGGATGTCTGTCCATTTCATTTCATTTCTTTCAACAATGTTTTGTAGGGTCCCATCCCCCACCCCAGTTAAGGTCTGTCTATGCAGTATAGTGCCGTGGTGTTATCATAGCTCACTCCAACTTCAGAACTCCTCAGCTCAAATGATCTTTCTGCCTTAACCTTCTGAGTAGCTGGATTACAGGCATACTGCCATGGCTGGCTATGTTTTGTACTTTTTGTAGAGATGGACATATCACAGTGTTGTTGAAAATGGTTTTGAACTCCTGGTCTCAGGTGATCATCTGACGTTGGCTCCCAACGTGCTGGGGTTACAGATGTAAACCCCGGTACCCAGCCTTGTTTTGTAGTTTTAAGTGTATATTTTTTGTACTTCTTTTGTTAAACTTATTCCTAAGTATTTTATTCTTTGTTTCAGGAATGAAATTATTTTCTTAATTTCATTTTTGATTTGTTCATTGTTGTATAGAAATACAATTACTTTTTGTCTATTGATTTTGCACCCTGCAACCTTGAACTTATTTATTATAAATACATTATTATCATTATTGAAATCTAATCTGTTATTAAACTGTTATAAGATCTAACGGTTTTTAGTGGCTTCATGAGGATTTGTTTAAATGAGATTATGTCATCTTCAGTTAGAGGTAGTTTCACTTCTTCCTTTCCAATGTATATGTTCTCTGTTTCATTTTCTTCCCTAATTGTTCTGGCTAGAATCTTATTAGTACAAAGCTGAAGAGAAGTTGCAAGATTGGACCATCTTGTCTTTTTCCTGATGTTAGAAGAAAAGCATTCATATTTTCTCCATTAAGTGTTTTCATGGATACCTTTATCAGTTTGAAGTTTTCTTCTGCTTCTAGTTTGTTGACTACTTTTATCATGAAGGCTGTTGAATCTTTTTCAAATGCTTTTTTGCATCTTTTGAAGTTTTTGTCTTCCCTTATGATGTATTACATTATCTGACTTTTGGATATTGAACAAGTCTTGCATTCCTGGGTGAAGTCCCATGTGGGAATACTGTATAATCCCTATTATATTTTGCTCTATTTGCTCTATTTGTTTTTCTAGTACAGTATTTTGTTGGGGCTTTTTTTGTTTCTGTTTTCATAAGATGTGTCAATCTGTAGTTTTCATTTTTATGACATTTTTGGTGTTATTACCTGGGTAATAATGGCCTCATAAAATGAATTAGGCAATATCCCAAGTGCTTCTGTATTTTGGAAGATTTTAAGAAGAATCAATGTTAATTTTTCTTCTAACTGATGGAATTCACCAGTGAAGCCCTCTGGGTTTAGAATTTTGTCTATGGGAAGGTTTAAAATTACTAATGCAATCTATTTACTTCTTATAGGTTTATTCAGATTGTCTATTTCTTCCTGAATCAATTTTGATGATTTGTGACTTGCCAGGAATTTGTTCATTTCCTCTAGTTACTTAATTTGCTAGCATTCAGTTGTGCATATTATTCCTATTATTATTCCTATGGTAAGCTTGGTAAGTAATATGCTTTATTTCTTTCCTAATTTTAATATTTTCTGAGTTTACTTCCCTCCCTTCTCCCCCTTCAACCTTGTTGATTTGTTTATCTTTTTAGATAATAATTTTTTAAAAAACTCTTTTCTGTTTCTCTTGTCTAGTTTACTTATTTCTTTTCTCATCTTTATTATCTCCACTGTTTTTGGTTTAGTTTGTTCATCTCTTTCTAGTTTTTAGATGCCTTTCTGATTTTTTTTTAACCGATTGATTATTTAGAAGAGTGTTGTTTAATTTCCGCATACTTGTGAGTTTCCCACATTGTATTTTGCCATTAGTTTTAATATTTTTCTGTTGTAGTTAAAGGACATACTTCGTACCTTTCAGTCCTTTTAAACTTATTAAGGCTTAATTATGACCTAGCATGTCATTACCCTAGAGAATATTCCATTAGCACTTGAGAAAAATGTGTATTTTGCTGTTGTTGAGTGTTCTATGTCTGTCAGATCTAGTTTATATTTTTATTTTATTTTTTATGTAAAAAAGAGACATACAACAGTCTTTTTTTTTTTTTTTTAAACAGAATCTCAAGTTGTTGCCCCTGGCAAAGTGCCATGGCATCATCATAGCTCACAGTAACCTCCAACTCTTGGGCTCAATTGATACCCTTGCATCAGTTTTTCTATTTTTAGTAGACACAGTCTCACTGTTGCTCAGGCTGGTCTCGAACTCATGAGCTTAAGCAGTCTACCCGCCTTGGCCTTCTAGGGTGCTAGGATTATAAGCGTGAGCCACTGTGCCTGGTCTGTTTTTATGTTTTAAAGTCTCCTGTTGATTTGATCTTGTGTCTGGTTGTTTTATCCATTATTGAAATAGGTCATTAAAGTCTTAGGTGTATTATTGTGGAATTGACTATTTCATCAATTCTCTCAGTTTTTGTTTCATTTATTTTGGGGCTCTCTTGTTAGGTTCATATATTTATAATCCAGATATTTTACTTTTTTTGAAAAACAGTTTGCTGGTATAAAATTCCTCCTTGACACTTTTTTCTTTCAGCATTTTTAATGTCATTTCAGAGCTTTTGGATTACCATTATTTCTCAGAAATCAGTTGTGACAAGTCACTTTTCTCTTAGTGCTTTCCTGAGTTCTTTTTGTCTTTATCTTTTAACATTTTTGCTGTGATGTTTCTGGGCATGAACATCTTTGGAGGGCATGAATCCCTACCTAGAGTTTGTCGAACTTCTTTGGATATGTAGATTAATGTTTTCCATCAAATTTGGGGAGTTTTTAGCCATTATTTCTACAAATAATTTTCTGTTCCTTCCTCTCCTTTACTCATACTCCCACTACACTAATATGTTGGTTCCCTTACTAGTGTTTGTTTCACATTTTTTTGAAACCTTGTTTACATTTATTCATTTTTCTGTTTGAATTGCACAGCTCCCTATCAGTCGTATCTTCAGATTTACCTAGTTCTAGTTCTCTAGTTCTTCTAGTTCACATCTTTTGGGTCCCTCTTGTGAATATTTTAGTTATTTTACTTGTTAACTCTAAAATGTTCATTTGGGTATTTGGTGGGACACTGTCATCAAATCTTCCTTTACTTTAAGCATGGTTTTCTTAAATTATTGAGCTGGTTTTTAATACATTAATTACCATGTGAGTTGTATTTAACTCATACTAGTTTTGAGCCTGGGCGTGTCATGAAGCATATAAAACCCATTTCTCAAAAAAAAAAAGGACAAAAATTGCCGATATTAACTATAACAATAAGAACATCAATAAGCAATATTTTCACAACCCAACTACAAGATTTTGCTTGTGTTATGTCATGGGTGCCCCATGGGCAAGTAAATTTTGTTTTTCTATTTGTTTACTATTAAATTATACTTAAGCCTAACAAGTCAAGAAAAATACTTTACCTTTATGAACTGTTTTTCAAAATTCACAGTATTTTTTACATTACTGATTTTCAAGTTTTTATGTTTTTTATTGATGTATGTTTTAGGATCATTCTGTTTTTGAAGATTTTATTCTATTTTAATAAAACACCATGGCTCTGGGGAAAAATAATTATTTTTTAGTGTAGCAATCAATCTTGATGACTGCATTGAAGTCTTTGTTAAGACTGACATCTTGGCCCTCATGCAGACAATTTCTGTTGCCTCCTTTCTTGTCCTGTGTGTGGGTTACTTTTATTTATTGCATATCATAATTGGGAAGAGGGACTGGGTCTTGTATAATACATTGTAGCATCTCTGGACATTGATCCCTTATCTTCTGGGGTTTGTTTGCTAGTTTCAGTGAAGTTTTGTATCTCTTGCAGTGTGAAGTACGTGATGTCTTACATCAGAGAGAGTGCAGCCTTGGACATGGGCACAGTTACCCTAGAATGACAGGGATTATAGTGGGGCTGTCTTTTATCGTTTTTTTTTTTTTTTTTTGAGATAGAGTCTTTGTCGCCCTCAGTAGAGTGCTATGGTGTCATAGCTCACAGCAATGTCAAACTTTTGGGCTCAAGTGATCCTCTTGCCTCAGCCTCCTGAGTAGCTGGAACTACAGGTGCTCACCACAGCACCTGGCTATTTTTAGAGATGAGGTCTTGCTGTAGCTCAAGCTGGTCTTGAACTTCTGAGCTCAGGCAGTCCACCCGCCTTGGCCTCCCAAATGCTGGGATTATAATCCCCCTGAAAGTGGGGATTATAGGTGTGAGCCACCTCGCCAAATTGTCATTTTCAATTACTTGTCCGGTGAGCTCTGTGCTTTTGTTGGTATCATGTTATTTTTCACGAGCTGCTGGTGATTGTTCTGTTGTTTCTGACACTTCTCTGGGGGCATAAATTGCTTCACAATCAGATAAATGATAATAAATTTTTTGAGGCCATTCTTTCATGTTTGATCTGAACACAGGAGGGCTTTTCCTGGTGGTCTCTTTCTCCAGTTGCTTTGGTTAGACTCCCTTTGGTTTAACTTGTCTTGGAGCTAACAGCTTCTTTTTAGTTGCTTGTGACCAAAATCTCCATGTTTTTGAGAGTGCTATTAGGTTTGAACTTGTACATTTTGTTCCAAATAAAGCCCCTTTGGGGAAAGATTCAGAGCTCTCTTCTATGAGGACTTCTGCTTCTATGCAGCAGAATCTCTGAGGCACTGCACTGGGCAGGGTGATGGGCTCTGGTCTTTCTGGCTTGGTTCTTCCTGTGTAGAACTTCATCTAATGTAGTGAGATGGATTGAAGGCAAATGAGGCCTCAGTATTGTTGGCCTGTCATGTTGTGGTAGAGCCTCTGCCTGTTTTTTGAGGCTGCTGGAAGAAAGTGGAGAGAAGTTAGATACATGAAATTCTGTTGGTCTGCCTTTCATGGCATATATTCCCTGCTTCACTGGGAGCTTGTGGAGAAGAGAGTCCTGTCTTTTTGACTACATCTGACCAGGGTAGAGCTTTCACTACTCTCAGCTGGCAGAAGACGGGAAGGGGCAGTGTGACTTAGATGCCACGGATTCTTGATGTTCTTATTGGTATTAGTAGATGTTTTGAAATAGTTTTTTATTTGCTGTGTTTCTTTAAACTGCAGTCCTCAACCCCCAGGCTGTGGACTGGTACTGGTCTGAGGCCTGTTAGAACACAGCAGGGAGTGGCAACTTGTAAGCAAAGCTTCATTTGTAGTAATAGCCACTCCTCCTTGCTTGCATCACCACCTGAGCTCTGCCTTCTGTCTATGTGGGAGCAGCATTAGATTCTCATAGGAGGGCAAACCCTGCTGTCAACTGCCCAAGCAAAGGATCTGGGTTGTGTGCTCCTTATGACAATCTAGTGCCAGCTCCCCAACCCTCCTCCCTGGTCCATGGAAAAATTGTCTTCCATGAAACTGGTTCCCTGGTGCCAAAATGATTGGGGACCACCACCTTTGATAATTGAATTCTTATTTCTCTTTTTAATCAGTTTAATATAAATTGAATTTGATGATTCAGCCTTACTTTTTTGGATGAAACTTGTTAATAAGAGTATTCATCTTTGGGTATTTTATTGATTTGATAATCCAGTGGAACCCCTGCAAGTTGACCAACAAGGGACTGTAACTGGTCACAATATTCAGAGATGATCAACATAAGAACTGGGCCTGCTGTTCTGATACATTCATGTGCTTACATGTACAATCTATGAAAATTAGGTAAACTTTAGCAGGTGGTCAGTGTAGAGAGGTGATCAACTATGGAGTTTCTGATGTATTTTGTTGAGGTTTTTTGCCTATATTGTATGTTCATGTAGCATATTGGTGTTTGGTTTTGTTAGTTACGATTTTGTCTTTGGTTTTGGTATTAGGATAGTGCTAGCCTCATAAAAGTGACTTGAGAAGGTTGAGCATGATGGCTTACACCTGTAATCCTACTTTACACCTCTAGCCTGAGGCCAAAAGTTCAAGACCAGCCTGAATAATATAGTGAGACCCCCATCTCTACAAAAAAATTTTAAAAAGAATTAGGCAGGCATGGTGACATGTACCCATAGTCCCAGCTACTTGGAGGCTGTGGGAAGCTGTGCTGGAAGATGGCTTGAGTAGTCCAGGAGTTTGAGGTTGTAGTGAGCCATGATGATGTCACTCACTCTACTCTAACCTGGGCAGCAGAGTATTTCTTCCTGTTCTGTTTTCTGGGAGACATTGCATCAGTATTGATTCTTTAAATGTTTAGTAGAATTCACTGGTGAAACTACCTGGGCCTAGAGGTTTTTAAAGCCTATGTTCAGTTTTTTTCAGTAATTTACAAGATTATTCAGGTTTTCTGGACTTTTTTTCCCCTAAATAGGTTTTGGTAGTCTGAAGGTTTTGAGGAATTGGTCCATTTCATCTCAGTTTTCTAATTTATTTGTATAGAGTTGTTCTACTGTTCTTTTATTATTCTTTTAATACTTGTGGGTTGTATAGATAAATATTTTCTATATTCCTGATATTGATACTTTCTGACTTCTCTTTGTAGGCTGCCTTGGCAGGCCATCAATTTTAACGATTTTTCTTTTAAAGAATTAGATTTTCTATTTTTGTTAGTTTCTTCTTTTAGTTTCAGTGCTTTTTCCTCTCATATTCATTATTTGCTTTTGTTTAGCCTTTTTTTCCTTAGGTTTTTAAGGTGTGGGCTTAGATGACTGATTTGAGATCTTAATATATGCACATTAAAATTAGAAATTTCTCCTTGAACACTGATTTAGCTACATTGTATAAATTGTCTTTTATTTTCAGTCAGTTCAAAGTACAGTAGAACCTTCATAGTTGACCACTTTCCTACATTGACCCCACCTCCTTAAATTAACCTAATTTTCATAGATTGGACATACACCATGTGTACGTATCAGTTCGCTAGGCCTAATTCCTTATGTTGACCACTTCCGTACATTGACCAGTTTGTTATCGTCCCTTAGGTGGTCGACTTACAGAGGTTCTACTGTGGTTCCCAGTTTCCTTTTATTAAAATGTCACTGTGACCTATGGATTGTTTAGATACGGGTAGTTAATTTTTTTGTATATTTAGAAATTTTACACTTTTTCATGCCAATTTCTAGTGTGATTCTTTTATAATTAGAGAACATCATTTATAAGAATTCTTTTTAAGTTTGTTGCTTTCTAAAAATTAACTTTAAATATGACTTACTTGATGAATCTTTCATTTTCCCTTTTAAAGAATTTGTAATCTGTCCATGTGGTTGATCTGTAAATGTCAGTTAGATCTAGATCTTATTGGTTTTTCTGTTATTGGTGACTTGATGACTTACTGTTCTGTTTTTCTGTATTCTTGATGACTTTTGTTTACTTGGTCTATTATTACTAACAGTACTGAAATTTCCAAATATAATTTTGGAATTGTCAGTTTCTCCTTTCAGGTTTGCTTATTATTGGTGTTTTTATTTTGAATCTTTATTATATTAGAGGTTTATACACATTTACGAGTATTGTTTTCTTGAAGAATTGGCCTTTTTATTAGTTTTTTTTTTAATCCCTGTTACTGTGTTTTCTTGCTGTAAAGTGTTCTTACTCTGATGTTATTGTAGCCTCTCAGACTTTTTTTTTTAAACCAATAACATACATTTAATCATATCAATAGAGCCATATGCCTAATATACAAATATATAATGAAGTATCAGTGCTATATTGCAACATCATTGGAAATTTTTTTTTGCCTGAAAACCAAAAATGAATTAATAATAAAATGAATAAATAATAAGTTTTTTAAAAATTAAATGATTAAAAATCCTGTCTCAGATTGTCTTATCTGAAGTTCAAGCTCCAGATTAAATTATATAAAAAACACAGTATTCTTTTTTTTTATTGTTAAATCATAGCTGTGTACATTACTGCAATCGCCTGTACCCATTCTAAGATGCACCATAGATGTGGCCCCACCCATTACCCTCCCTCCACTGAAACCTCCCCCCTTCCTTCCCCTTCCTTGGCCCTTTCCCCATAGTCTTGTGGTATAGTTGGGTTATAGCCTTCATGTGAAAGCTATAATTTAGCTTCATAGTGGGGCTGAGTACATTGGATACTTTTTCTTCCATTCCTGAGATACTTTGCTAAGAAGAATATGTTCCAGCTCCATCCGTGTAAACATGAAAGAGGTAAAGTCTTCATCTTTCATTAAGGCTGCATAGTATTACATGGTATACATGTACCACAATTTGCTAGTCCATTCGTGGGTCGATGGGCACTTGGGCTTCTTCCATGACTTAGCAATTATAAATTGTGCTGCAATAAACGTTCTGGTACAAATGTCTTTGTTATATTGTGACTTTTGGTCTTCTGGATATAAAGTTAGTAAAGGAGTTATAGGATCAAATGGCAGGTCTATTTTTAGATCTCTAAGTATTCTCCAAACAGCCTTCCAGAAGAAACATGTTAGTGTGCATTCCCACCAACAGTGTAGAAGTGTGCCCTTTCCTCCACATCCACGCCAACATTTCTGGTTTTGGGATTTTGTTATGTGGGCTACTCTTACTGGGGTTAGGTGATATCTCAAGCTAGTTTTGATTTGCATTTCTCTGATGATTAAGGATGATGAGCTTTTCTTCATGTGTTTGTAGATTTTGCGTCTGTCTTCTTTAGGGAAGTTTCTCTTTAAGTCCCTTGCCCACCCTGAAACGGGGTCACGTGTTCTTTTCTTGCTAATAAATTTGAGTTCTCTGTGGATTCTGGTTATTAGACCTTTATCGGAGGTATAACCTGCAAATATTTTCTCCCATTCTGAGG
>CAUYPK010009690.1:0-33436 GCA_963574355.1 Loris lydekkerianus
TGGAGCTGGAACATATTCTTCTTAGCAAAGTATCTCAGGAATGGAAGAAAAAGTATCCAATGTACTCAGCCCTACTATGAAGCTAAATTACAGCTTTCACATGAAAGCTATAACCCAACTATAGCACAAGACTATGGGGAAAGGGCCAAGGAAGGGGAAGGGAGGGGGGAGGTTAAGGTGGAGGGAGGGTAATGGGTGGGGCCACATCTATGGTGCATCTTAGAATGGGTACAGGCGATTGCACTAATGTACACAGCTATGATTTAACAATAAAAAAAAATAATAAAACTGTCTTCCATGACACCAGTCCCTGGTGCCCTAAAGGTCGGGGGCCCACTGCATTAGAACACTGCCTGATACAGAGTACATGATTAGTCAATATTAGCTATTCCTATTATTAAAGGATTTCCTATATTAAAAAAGACTCAAGAGGAGATGTGACTAACTCAGGCACCACTCAGCACTCTCTTCTCTTCAAGGTCCTTTTTCTGAGGTGTGAGAGAAAGAAGTAAAAATAATTGCAACATTTGGACCTAAGCAACTAGAAGACTTTTTTTCTTCCCGCTTTATTTTGTCTTTTTTTTTCCCCCCCTGCTTTATTTTGTCTTGTTTTTTGATCCTTGCAACATCCTCATTATATAGATGAAAAAAAACTGAGACTCAGAGAGATTCAAGAACTTGGACAAGATCAGAAGATCTTGGGCTGCAGAAACCCGAGTCCATGTTTTCTTCCCAGTCTCTCATACTGAGTTCCCAGGCAAATTTAAGTGTGGTCTTAAAGGCCATGGTGAATATGCATGAGAAGTTATTTAAAGAAGGAGCCATGGATATGAGACATCAACTCTAGGTCCTCTGTGCCTGAAAAGTCCATGATTTCTGTGAAGGAGATATATATATATACATGTGTGTGTGTGTGTTTTATATATATATATATATATGTATTTTTTTTTTTTTTTTTTTTTTTTTAAACACAATCTTACTCTGTGGCCCTGTGTAGAATGCCTGGTGTCATACCTCACAGCAACCTCAAATTCTTGGGCTCAAGTGATTCTCTTGTCTCAGCCTCCCAAGTAGCTGGGACTATGCCTGTGACAATACCTGAGTAGTTTTTCTATTTTTAATAAAAATGGGGTCTCACTCATGCTCAGTCTGGTCTTGAACTCCTGAGCTCAAGCAATCCACCCAGTGCTAGGATTTCAGGCATGAGCCACTGTGCCCAGACCTGTGAAGGAAATATTGCCGAACAGGGACCACACATAAGCTGTCCTGGCTAGAGTAGAGGGTCTCACACATGCAGGGCCCAGTGCTAGTAAATCTGGAAGTCTTCATGCTACAGGGTAGGGAAAAGAATGCGTATGTCCATTAAAAACTCCCACAAGCCCTGTTTTAAGTGTGTTATGTTAAATTATGCAAACTCCAAAACCACAATATGAGAAATTATAGGCATGCAAGAAAAGAAGGTGGAGAAATTGCAGGAAAAATGCCAAATGTGGGAGGCTGGGATGAGAGGATCACTTGAGTCCAAGAGTTTAAGACCAATCTAAGCAAGAGCAAGACTCCAACTCTACAACAAAAAAGAAAAATCAGCTGAGCATCATGGCAGAGGCTTGTAGTCCCAGCTAATTGAGAAGCTGAGGCAGGAGGCTCCCTCAAGCCCAGGAGTTTGAGTCTGCTGTGAACAATAATGATGCCACTGCACTCTAGCCTGAGCAACAGAGCAAGCTTTTGCTTCAAAAAAAGGGGGGGAAAAAGATACCAAATGTAATGTGTAGGCTTTGGTATATACTGATTCAAACAAACTAAAACATGCAGGTATCACACACTAAACAAAGACGCTGACCAGGATATCTGATGAATGAACTAATGAATTAGAGTACATCGCAATCAAGAAAGCGGATATAAGGAGGTAAGTCATATATCTGAATTATTATAAAACAAAGGTAAAGAGTAACAAGAGTTCCAGAGAGAAACACACAAAATGCTATGATGGTTCTAAGGAAAGAGTTGGCGTCAGAGCAAGAGTTGGCAAGAAGGAGACTCATGCTGCTTGGGCATCTCCTGAGCACTGTCTGAGCTTGGCCCTGCCCTGCAGCCTTTTATAATCAGCAGAGGCTTTCAAGTTATGCTTGGAAAAATCCTGGGAGTCTCTTGGAGCCCTGCAGAGGGTCCTTGGTGGGACAGAGGTCACCTATTGGAGAGGTGAACGGTGGGATGCTTTCTTTAACTGGAACAACTCAGCTCTTTGAGTATCCTAGAAATAGTTCAGCTGAAGAAAATGTAGAACAGAAAAGAACCTTTAAACCACCTAATCTATGGTTTTCTTGGTTATCTCCCCTCATTGGGCTGCCCTCAGCTCTTCCAGATGATCATGTTTACCAGTAAGAACTTGGCCGAAAGTAGAATAGAGTCTGCTTCTCTGTGAGCAGAGCAGACTCTGTTCAGCTGGAATTCTGACTTAAGTCATGCAAAACACATAAAGCTAGAGTTGCACTATCTCCTTTGCCTGATTAAAAAGGACACTAGAGCAGATAAATTTTATTGCAATAAATCTCCTCATTAACAAATGACAGTCATATATCTACATGATAAATCTAATGACTATAAATTGTTTCTACTATTTATTGGGCCAATGAGAGAGGCATGATTCAAAGCCAAGAGCTGTGGCCAAATGTGTGGATCTTTATGTAAAAAGGAAGTCCCTGGAATCTTAACTCCAAATGGAAGAGACTTGCAAAGGAAATTGGAACTTTAGAAACACAAATAGGTCCTTAGATTTGTATAGCAGCAATATGGTGAGGAAGGTGGGAGGTGGCATAGTGGGAGAAGGTTCTCGCCATGTAAGATCTGTTCCCTGGGCCAGCCAGAGGGCCTATATTTTTCCCCAAACACAAACCCACTACTTTTCCCAACTGTCTACGTCCCTTAGAGCATCACTTCCAAGAGGTATTCTTCCCATTTTTCCCCCAAGATGCTCCTCCAAATAAATACCTGCAGTCACATATATCTGAGGAAAAGTTACACTTAATGTATCCCCTTTTAGAAAACCTTTAGCACCTTTGCTCTGTATAAGAACCACACTGTTTTGTCTCCCAGGTCCTTTTGGCTCTTCTGGAAACTGCCTTTCTCTTTCGACACTTTAAAGTGGTTGCTCAGGGAGCAGACATTTTGTTCACTATGAACCAGTGCAATCTTGGCTGTAGTTGATGGATCCACAAGAAAGCACCTGACCTAAGCTTGCACCATCACAATTCTTTCTGCAGACCCCCAACTACTGCCTGTATTTGATTGGTCCAAAGACCAGCGATTGGTTCAAGTTAGGCAGAATGATCCCCTGAAAATTTGGGAAGAAAACTAAGATAGTCAGTGATTTCTAGTGCCTAAAGGTGTGAGATATAAAGCTCTGAAATCCGTAGTTTTCCACCATGATAACTGGGGAGGGAAAGGAGGCGGGGACATGAGGGTGAGGAGGGACAATGAAACAGGTGCACGGGAAGGGATGGAGGGGGGGAGTCTGGGGACCATTTGAGGCTGGGTCTAGGTGCTTTTGCAAGCCCAGCTATATCGTCCTCCTGAGAGCTGTAGACAGCCTAAGTCCTTCAGATAAATTTCCCCTTCATAGGTGTGATTTCTCCACTGGTAACCAAAAGGGATCCGAATAATTCACTGCAGTAAAGAAGCTGATTTAGCTTTGATGATCCCAACATTTCCAAGCCATTTGATCTCTGAGCCCTTGTTCATATTAACCAGTTAATTCACTAATTAAATTATCTCTTCTATCATTCTCCCTAAGAATTTCTATCCTCTTCCATGAAACACACCCTTTGGTAATACTGTCTGAAAGAGAAACCAACTCCCCAAATTACAATGCAGCTGAAAATGAGACATATCTGTGAAAATTTATTGCACAAATCTGAACTGGGAACAACAGACTCTGTGGACTATGAGTTTTAATAGAATCCTTGTAGCAGAAGAACTATTGGCTATTCCAATTTTCTGGAAATACAATCTATTTCTCTCACTTAGGGGACCAGACAGTGGGAGCAATATCAAATTCTGTTAGTTGTGAAGAGCTACACTAGATAAATGCTTACCATTCACCAGAAATGTGGCTGTGGACTGGGCACATCAATTTGCCTCTAGCCTAGGATGCACAAGGTTAACTCTGGCAGAACATAAGCAGCCTGTGAAGGAGATGAAAGCAAACATATACATCCTATCAGCTAGCAAATGTGGACCTGGAAAAAAGTGTCTCTTTGCTCAAGGACAAGCAGAGACAGAAAAAAAAAAAAAAAAAATCCAAAATTGGGTCTATACAGGATCATATGATAATACCTAAAAACCTTTGCCCTCGATGTGCAAAGGAAAAGTTTACCTGGGAAATCAATTGATTACAGAAAACAGGAGAAAGGTTTAGAATGCATCTGCTTTGTGTCCTTAATTTTAAAAATTTATCATAAAAAAGAAACTTCAGTTTTGAATAAGGACAAATCAGAAATGTGAGTGCAGATGACAAAGAAGCTAGTGAGGAGAAGAAGGCAAAAAGCTAAAAAGGGTATCAGGATTAAAAGCCATTTGGGAGGCCCAAAAGAGCAAAAATCAACAATGGGGAAGAAATAGACTAGTGGTGTAGGTGATGAAATAGGGAAATTCGGTACAGTTGAGGAAGGTGAAAGGAAACACAAGACATGAATATAATAAGACAGAAAATGATACACACATAGGCTAATGCTCCAATATCTAATTTCTAGATTAGCAATATTCCTGGGGAAGAAACCAGAATATGTGGAAGAAAACAAAAATCAATAATTAAATAGGAAACAATTTTCCTGGGCTGAGGTAAAACATCTGAGTGTACAAACCAAAAAGACTCACTGATTTAAGTCAAGTTATGAAGAAACAAAGTACCCATATTTTAGTGATTTTTCAATATCAAGGTTGTAAGAATCCTACTATAAACTAAGCCAAATTGAAGTATCACAACAGGCCGCTTACAAAAGAATCAAAATTCAGCTGATCCCAGAGTCTGTCGATGCCAACATAGAAAAAAGCAAAGCAAAGCCTAGAGAAGGTTAAGGAGGACATCTGTGACTCCAAAATCCGTTGCCTAGTCCAGATACTTGCTTTTCAAGAGTCAAGGCAAAGAGAGATAGTCTGAGCTGGCTTATGCTACAGAAAATTCTGCTACTGATGCATTCCTCTTGAAGGCCTTAACCAAAGTTAGAATACCCAAACCTAGCAGATAAACCAAAAATAAGGGCTCTAGCTCCAAGAAATTATAAAATGAAACAGGGACACCATTAACCAAAGGTAGTGTATATAATTGACTTAAATTGGTAATTAAATGAATGTCCAAGTCAACAGAGGTTCCTGAAAGGCAGGTTATTTTTTTTTAAGTCATTATCAATAAGCCCATGTATTCTACCATATACCCCAATTTATACTGGTGTGGCCTAGAAAGTTGAGCAGAGAGTGTTAAGACACATCTTGAATTCCTCATTTCTAAAGGAGGAATTAAAGTTCTTATACATATACTTAATAACTGTGGAAAACATCCAAGCAAATATATTTTTTAAAAATGTAAAATTAACAGCTTATTCAAAGTAAGTATTGGCTCCATGTGATGGACTCACAAGAGAAAATAAAAGCAAAAATTGTGTGGCCAATAGGCTAAATGATAGAATTTGAATAACATAATGCAATAAAAGTAAAAGCAAACATATTAGTAAGGGTAATAAACAAAAATGGCTTAAATTTTCAATGAAAAAAGTACCAAGACAGTATTATTAGGCTTGTGCTGAAGGACCTCAAGTGCTTAAGAATGTCTGCATTATGTGGACACAGTGGTACATGACCATAGTTCCAACAACTTGGGACACTGAGATGAGAGGATTGCCTGAGCCCAGAGGCTCAAGGATATAGGACACTATGGTCACACCACTGGATTCTAGCCTGAATGATAGAATGAGATCCATCTCTCAAAAAACAAGTGTGTGCATCAACAAACTACTAATATACCTTTTCTTTCCAGATTACATTATATTCCAGAAAATATATAAATTACATCAATTTTTATAATTGTTTGATTTTTATATATCAAAGATATAGATATATATCTGAAATATTCTAAGATAGGCATCTTTTAAATAAAAAGATTTAAACTTTTAGCTAACCACTTGTTTAATAATTATTTAGGTCTCAAAAATAGAAGAGGGCCAGCTTGAACAAAATGTATATAAATTAAATTTGTGTTCTTACCTTCTAAGGCCTCAGTCAACCCATCCAGGTGACTACAAGCTTTTCACTCATCTCCAATTTTCCAGTTCCTTCTCCAACAAACCTACAGCTTGAAGGCAGGTGATTTCACATTCCAGTTTTCAGCACTGTGTCACTTTAAGTTACCAGGATCCACAGGCTCTTCTTCCTGAAGTTTGCAAAATGAGAAGGAATGTTCTAATTTAGTGATTCTATCTGTTCATGCCTAGAGGTAAAACAAGCAACTTGGGATAGAGAGACGTGGCAGTATCTCTTCTCCACGTTCTGTAGAGTGTTAATAACCTGAGTTGTTCCCTGTGGGTGTGTCAGGGGCCAGTCACCCAGTGTGCAAACCTAGCATACGGCTCCTAAGTTACATGGTAACCCACCTCTACACCCCCAGAGCTTCCCTGGGATGGAGCAGGAGCTCTAACTCATCAAGGTTGAACATGATAAGAAACTAAAGAGTCATAAATATTTTAGTTTGAAGATTGAAAAAAATGAATGAAGAGGACAACCAGTAGCTGACCTTGGAAGGCCACGTCATCAGTGGGACACCTGGGCATCAAAAAGTGAGAACACACAAACACCAAGCAGTGTGCAAATACACGTGGCAAGTTCACAGAACCAGGAAAAGCAATTCCTGCAGTTTATCTGCCCCAACTGGATACCACACTAGCAAAAGACACAGATTGTACTGAGTTTACAACTTCCCCTTCATTGTTAAATTTGAAAAAGAGAAGAAACATGAGGGGAAGAAATGAAGAGAGAAAACACCAGCAGATCAGAGGCAGAAAGGAACTTAGAGACTTGGTCCAACTTTGGGGGCAATTAAATAAACTGAGGTCCAAATAAGTAACAGGACTCACTCATCATCCTCATAAATAAAAAAAAAAGACACGTAGATATGATGAAAACAGACATTGGGAAACGGAAATGGAAAATTTGATCACAGGCAAGTATCACATGTCGTCTCTCCTCCAGTGCACTGGGGACCGCACTAGTCTGGGGTAAGACAGAGAAAGAGGAAGGTTTATTCCAATCACATCTCCCCCCATAATCTGCCAAGGACAAAGTCTCTTATTTTCTTTTGACTGTTGTTCCAGTTATTGTTGCTATGTAACAACCCACCCCAAAATGAAGAGGGTTAAAATTAACAACAATCACTTATTTTGCTCAAGGACCTGCAATTTGGGCGAGACTCAGTGGGGGTAACTCATCTCTACTCCGTGATGTCTGGTGCACAAAGGCTAAGCCTCGAGGCTTCGGCTGGGAAGGCTCCTTCACTAACATCTGTGGTTTATGCTGGCTATCAGCTGGGACCTCGCCTGGGGCTGCTGGCTGGAGCACCTGAACACAGCAGATCTCTCCTTCTGGCCTGGGCTTCCTTGCTGCGGGGTGTCTGGATTCCAAGGATGCAAAGCCCCAAAGGTTGACATTAATACAATTCTTTCCTGTCTTAAAATTCGCACTTTTTGACACCCTCTGTATTTATTTATATAAGAATAATAATCAATTATGTGCTCACACTGAAAACATATTTGTATTTAAAATACAAGTACTTTCAAAACAAATGTAGTAAGAAGAGTGGCATTGTCTGCCATTCTAGTAAATATATTATCAGGTTTAATATAAGACAGCTAGATTCTCACACCTGCTTCTGCATTCAGTCTTGAGATACACTGTTTTGGTCAAAGTAGGTAAACAAAATCCAACTTCACACAAAAATATAATTGGATAATTATGGATATTCTTTGACAGTATCCCAAAATGCAATAAGAGAAAGTATTTAAAAGGTCAGATGCAACGTGGAATCTGAAACATATGACTGTTTTATACTCTGCTATATTAAAAGCCATTGACTTAACTACACTTTGAATGGATCTTTTATGGGAACATGAGTTTGTATCCTCATATCTTGGTCATTTGGAATATGTTAGTTCATTAAGTGAAATGAGTCTTCCAAATGTTGACACGTTTTATTATACAATATCTTAAAAATCTTATTTGTTAAAATTACCAATCTCAGAAAAGTTAAGTATTGGGAAGCTGTCAAAGTTATGGTGGCAGATACAAGTTTTCCAAACTTTTGATATTCACTTGAAAGCTTTTAAGTGAATTTCATCATCCTTAATGAATACAATGAGTTGTTTGACTTGAAGTGACAGGCTCACTTTGTTCATTTTCAAGGACATGTATGCCACAGCTTGTCTATCAGTTGTTCTTCAATTTAAAATGTGTGCCATGAAAAAAGCAACTAGCTCAGCTTATAACTCCAACAATCATGCTCGAGTTGCTTCTCAGGGTAACCGCTGCACTTCAGTATCCATCTGGACACTCAGAATAGTACAACGAAGTATGCTCAAGGACAGATATTTAATAAAATCAATAACTTTTACTGCTTTATCAAGGACATTCTTAAGTGAAACTAGCTTAAAAAAAAAAAAAAAAAAACTACGAGTACAAGGTGGTAAAGAATATGATGAGACCAGCACAGTTTGATAACACTGCTAAGGCACCACTGTTTACACTGTCAGTGCAAAATGTCAACTCAGCAAACACAGCAAATATTTTTAGTATTCTTGTGAAAATGCTCTTGACCTCATGGACATCCTGACAGTGTCTCAGGCACCCACAGGGGCCCATAGGCTACACTTGGAGAACCATTGATTTACCATTTTTATTTTGCAGATTAAGAAATTAGGGCCCAGAGAGGGAATTACTGACTTTAACCTTCAGCATTTTCTCACTGCATTATCGTGGGCTGGGTTCCCCAGGAAGAGGGAGTTTTTACAGATGCGGGTGGGGTCTGCTTTTCAGATTCACGCTTGTAAGGAGCAAGAAGGAAGTCCTGAGGCAAGGGGAGCTCTGATGCAGGCCCTCAGACAGCCTCAGCCAACCATCTGACACTAGAACAGCCTTCAGAATTGCCCCAAGCAGGATGAGATGGTTTAACCCTACACTTCCAACTTAATCAGCCCTGGACAAGTGTCTCCAGTACAGGGTGTGACTTTGGTGGAGGAGGCTCTCTGATGCAGAATGTCCCTGAAGCAACTCACCACAAGGGCCAGCTGCTGAAGCTCTCCCCCAGGCAACAAAGTCTTCGCAGAAGGGGTCTGGGCCACTCAGCCCCTTGCACAGTGTGACTTCAGACAGTGAATCCCCTCTCAGGGCCCTGACTTCCCCATCAATAAACCATTTCCCAGCATGGCTCAAGGATTAAACAAGCCAGCCCAAGAAAGCCTAACGGAGGCTCATTGTCAGTGGATTCTGCCTTCCCCAAGGCCACACAGCAGGACTGTGACCCTGCAGGGGTCCCCCAACCCCCCTATATTCCAGCCACTTTCCCTTCCTGCTTTGTCTGGCCCTGTGCATGCTGCCTTAACAAACGAGGCTGAGAAAGAGCCCTGAGTGTCCAGGCAGGCTTACTCTTCTGGACGCCTTGCTGAAAGCTTATTTGAGCTAAAAACATTCTGCCCTTGAGATCAACAGGCTGTGATTCTGAACAGATCCATCCTACTCAGAGGCTTAAGGATTTTATTTGACTCCACTTCAAAGCCATCTCATTCTCCCAAGGTATCCCCAGGTTCCCTGGGACCTGAGTAACTATTCTATTTGCTTGTACAAAAGCCTCTGGGAATGCCTCATTACTCAACACAATAGGTGACTTACTCTGTGGGTCATGGGTCAGTGACTGCACCACTTGGCAACATAATGTAAACTGCATAATCTCCGGGATGCTTAGATCAGACAGGAAGAGGCTAAAGGTGGCTCTGCTTTGCACCAGACTGTACACTGAGACCTGGGGTGCACAAGCCAAGGCAGCTGCTTCCAGGCATCACCCACAATCTGTACAACAGCTATCTGGTCAACCTTCTAAAATATTCCCAGGAGATCATTCCACCTGGAAAACTTTTGGCATCTCTCCAAGATCTGCAGCATTGAGGTCAAACTCTGGCACCTTTCTCAAAGGCCCTAATTACCTTCTCACCTCTAACACCTGCATCCTGCTTCAATGAAACAGGCCCCTCCCCACCCCACCTGAAGGAGTTGATTTTGGAGTCACACCCATCACAGCTAGCCTTGCAACAAAACAGGCTGTCACTGTCTTGAGGAGGGTCCCTGACACCTGGCACAAGGAAGAGCACCAAGCAGTGAAATGCTCCAACTTCAGAGCCAATGGATCTAGGATACATGTCCCCATGGATTTTACCTGCCAGCTTAAAAAGGCCTTCCTGTTTCAGCACCAAAAGGCAGGTACCTCCTCCACCTCTGAATAAACCTATAGCTGAACCCAGAGATAAATAATAATAATGAATAAATATACTGCGTGCTGAATGCATTAAACGGATTAGCACACTTAATCTTCTTGACTGTATGAAGTAGCTACGCCTATTGTGTCCGCTTAATAGATAAGGAAACTGACCCTTGGGGAAAGTAATGATTACTCCGAGATCATATAACCAATAAATAGACCAGACAGCATTTAACCCAGGTGGGTCCCATTTCGAACGCCCAGCTCTCAAGAACAATAATTATCCTTAGTATAACATATGGGCTCTGTGCTAGGTCTATTACCTGGACTGTCTCATTCGTCTCCCCAAATTGGGCCCTATTTACAGATGAGAAAGTAAGTCAGAGTGGTTAACTTCATCAAGCTAACCACTTAGTGACAGCTAAGAAATCCCAGGCAGCCTAAGGCGGTGCTTTTCAACCCTTTTATCTCACAGCACACTTGAACCTATAGTTAAACTTCCATAGCACACTTAAATTATGTTGATTTTTTTAAAAAGAGTTAAAAAAAAAAAAAAGAATACACATACTGTGCTTTGAACTTCTTTTGAAAATAATTTAATTAATAATCTTTTAAAATTCTCAAAGTAAGATTCTCCCACCAGTGTGCCAGCCATACTGGTTGAAAATCACTGGCCTAAGGCCAGAGACCACTGTTTAACAGTTGCATACCAATGGGGGGAGCAGTTTGTTTTCCCTTGTCCTTGACCACCCTCCTTCCACTGCTTTGCGACTGTTTAATTCACATGTGATGACACTTCCACCTTAGCTATCCAGAAAACACATGCTGGCATAGCTGCCTTTTTTTTTTTTTTTGTAGAGACAGAGTCTCACTCTGTCACCCTCTGGGCTTAGGCGATTCTCTTGCCTCAGCCTCCTAAGTAGCTGGGACTACAGGCGCCCGCCACAACGGCCGGGGCCAGGGCACCCTCAGTACATGGGGCCAGCGCCCTACCCACTGAGCCACAGGCACCGCCCATAGCTGCCTCTGTTAATAGAGTCATCTGTGACCCAGAATAGGATCCCGACCAGTCACCGGCCTGGCCCACATGCACTTTCTGTTTTCACCAGGAGTGACCATCTTGCTACGAGTGGGCCAGCCCTGGACAGAGCCAAAGGAAGATACTCCCCAAAGCCCTTCCCAGGAATTTGCAGGTTTCCCCACCCTACCTGAGACACCCATGAAATCCTCCCTGTGGTGACTCAGCTCTAGGAATTTCCGGAAACTTAACTTCCTAGGACCTGGAGGCTGACACTCGCTTCCGCTTCTGTCAAAGCCCACCATTCTGTAAAAGCCACAGGCCGCTTCGCCAGCTTGATTCAAACTGACCAATGAGAAAGGTGGGGCGTAACTTTTTGACTGCAGATAAAAAGGAGAAGACCGAGCCAGAAGGGAAGTTCAGTTATTTTGAATTCTAGGCTGCTGCTCCGCCAGCTGAAGTAAAGCCCTTCCTCTTTAGAACATGGTGTTTGGGTGCTCTTTCTCTCCTTTTGGTCTCATCTTCCTACAACATACCCAAGTCCCTGAGCTCAGCAAGACTATATAGAACTTCAGACTTTGCACAGGCTGTCCTCGGGACCTCTGCAGGCAGAAGTTCTTTCTTGAGAGGGAGAAAGACCGTGGGCAAATTTCTTCCCTCTCTGGCCCCCTTTTCCTTTGCCACCGAGATGAGGATTCTATGAAAATGTATGCAAAAGGCTCGGGCTGTCTAGAAACTCAGGAAACAGGAGCTATAATGAGTCAGGACGGTTAGTTGCTCTATGCCAGACTTCCTCTGAGATCCAGGGGGAGTGACCCCAGGGAGGACCTGGATGGATCCACACCCTTGACCCAGGTCTGAGAGCTTACACGCTGCTTTCTCCTCTACCACCTGCATCTTCAGACTGAATTTCGATCTAGAAAAAACACTTCCAACCTCAGCCTCCCCCCTCCTATGTGTTCCTGGAGTCAGCTCTGAGGATGTCATTTGGATAGAATCAGTGTGCTGAGTGTAAACAGAGACTAATACTCTGTTACGATTTTTCTACGTACTTCATTTATCCTGATGGAGAGCTAATACGATATTGAAAAAGTTAATATCGTAATATGTACCTCAATTAGCTTGTTGCAGCCCCTCTCAGGCAGAGGCAGCGGGCTGGGTGCAAGCAGGTGTCAGGACCACGACGAGGGACTGGACCCCATGGATGTCCTAGGAGGTGAGCCGGAGTCAGGGAAGCCCAGTCGTGGCCTGAATTGCCACTCAGAACTCAAGAACCTTCCTACATGGAAGACTCCTAGCTTCATTACGTTAATAATACAGACTCCAGTCCTCCCCATCCTCCAGGGACACGCATTTCTCAGCAAATTACTCCACAGCCAGTGTTTCTCAAAATAGCATTTTAATACCAGAAACTTTCTAAGCAGGGCTGAGAATGCAGTGAAGCCCACTCGGGCCCACAGTGTGTTTGTTCTTGTGAGTTTCTGGTGTTGCATTAGGGACTTGGGAAAGGGGCAGATTGATGCTGTCCTTTGTAAATGTGCACACATAGTATTACCTTTTTCTCCCCATAGTCTCTTGATCAAAGGAAAGTCTTATTACTTATTTTAGAAAATGCTGTAGCATCCTAACAACAGTCCATAATTACTTTTCAAATGGTTCTATGGAGTAATTATGACATTAGTCCAATTCCAAATGCCTGCTGCTTCAAAGATATCTCTCTCTCTCTCCTGATCCCCCTCAGGATCTGTAAGTAATAAATCTTTGAACTTATGTCCTATTATGTGGCATATTGAATTTGTGCTTTCCATCTGAAGAACCAGAAGCTACCCCGTGCTATGTCTTCTCCAAGGTGTTAGGGAGACTACGAAGTTGAGCCCCTAGAGCTGGAGTGATGGTCAGGCAGGTATAAATTGGACATAGATCGAAGAGGCAGTAGACACCTATCAGTATAAACGAGACCTATGTGAGGGACTTCTGGTTGTGGGTAAGAAATTAAGCATTAGGCCATCCACCAGGTAAAAAAGGATCCCATGAAAGGCACACTTTGTTAGGGCAAGGTTGCAAGCACTGGAACCCCAATATACCAGGGTGCTTTCAGAACGCCTCCCAAAGACCTCACCTCATAACATTATCACGTTTGGGTTTAGGATTGTTAACCAGAAAAAATCCCCAAAACTCTGTAAAATAATTTAAAGAGGTTTCTTCTGAGCCAAATATGAGTGGCAATGGCCTGGGAAGCACATCTCAAGAGAGCTTGAGGAAATGCTTACAGTTTGGCTTTATACATTTTAGGGAGACACAAATGGCAAGTAAAATCATAAATCAATACATGGACAGTATACATTGGTTCGGCCCAGAAAGGCAGGACTTCTCAAAGCAGGAGCTTACAGGCTGTAGGTGGGGTCAGAGATTCTTTGATATGTAATTGGCTAGCGCAATAACACTTTGTCTGAAGATCTGGAGTCAGTAGAAAGGAATGCTTGAGTTAAGATAAAGGAGTCTGCTGTCATGTGATTCTATACCAAAGTCAGGTTGGAAAGTAAGCTGCATTATATTGGATCAATTTTTTAAAAACCCATTTAATGAGATTTTAAAGTTTGTAAGGTATGACTTAACTTTTGCCTTGAAGGGCTTAGATCCTTAAAGAGGCCAGCCAGCTGTACCTCCACCTGTCAATTACCTTTACTCTCTCAGCAGTTACATCAAGTCCTATGGTTTTAATCGCCACCCAGAATCTGAAAAGTTCCACGTAAGGGCCTCCAACCCAGATCTCTCCACCAAAGGCCAGATTTGCTGGCCCATGGCCTGATCAGCCCCCGCTCCATGCAAGTGTCTATCAGGCATCTCCAGCCACATCCAGACCAGAATTCCTGATTCCCCTCCCCAAGCCTACTGAGCCCCCATACCTCCCATGATGGAGAAACCACCATTCACCTGGTTTCTCAAAACCCAAACCTAAAAGTCATTCTCAATTCTTTCCCTTCCCTCCAGCCCTAGTGTTGAGCCATCATATCGAGTCCTCTTGAACCCAACTTCAGGATGCATTCCAAATCCATCCACGCCGGGCTACCTCCATCATTGCTCACCTGGACAATGGTCAGAACATTCTCCCTTAGCTCTCTATCTGACTGGTGTATTCCAATCTCTGCTCAAATATCTCAGAGAGGCCTTCTCCAACTTCTTTTTCTAAAAGTACCACATAAAATCACATAACTTTATCTTTATGCCTTGTACGTGGCACTGCCTGAAGTTGTAGCTGTGGGCAGGAAGGAGGGGAAACTTCTTTTCCTCAAAAGTTTGCTGAAAGATGAACTCACAATTAAGGCAGATTAATAAGAGGAAGAGGTTTATTTGCTGTGCAAATGGGGAGAACCACAGAGTAATCTCCCAATCTATCCTGATGGAATTTACACACTCCTTTCATAGGAGAGGGAAAGATAAGGAATATAGGCGATTCTGTTTAGAGGTGATAAATAGTTGCCAGAGAGAATAGATAGATATTTAGGAGAATTAATGGATAAGGGAAACAGATTGACTTGTAAATTAACCTGAGACACAGTCATTATGTTTAAAATTATTTGGGTCAGGTCTAGTTGCATTCTTGATTTTCTTTCCTGCAATATATTGAGATAACTGGGAAGGGAATTGTTCTTTGATGGGTCTGTCTGGTTTTATGCAGATAGAAGGAAAGCCCCTTCCAAGGCCTGTTGCTCTCTAAGGGCTTTAATTCAAAATACTCTTTATACCAAGGAGTCACATTTTGGGGTGAAATATCCTGAACTCCTTCGTAGCCCTTGCTCTGTTTATTGGTCCATTTTCTGGCTCCTTCACTATACTGTCAGCTACACAGGGCAGGGACCTGCTTCTTTCTTTTTTTTCTTTTTTTCCTGAGAGTCTAATCTGTCACACTCAGTCGAGTGCTGTGGCTTCACAGCTCACAGCAACATCAAGCTCTTGGACTCAAGTGATTCTCTTGCTTCAGCCTCCCAAGTAGCTGGGACTATAGCTACCTGCCACAACGCCTGGCTATTTTTAGAGACGGGGTTTTGCTCTGGCTCAGGCTAGTCTCAAACTCGTAAGCTCAGGCAATCCACCCACCTTGGCCTCCCAGAGGGCTAAGATTACAGGCCTGAGCCACCACACTTGGCCAGGGACATGCTTCTGACAAGTCACTGTCACCCTAATATCCCTGAAGTGCCCCGTCATTGTCAATCGCTAAATAGTGACTGAATGTGAAATAACCTATCTAAAGTTTTTATAAAAATTAACTTAATCTTCACAGGATGCCCCTCCCCCCATTACTTTTTGTTTTGTTTTGTTTTTTTTTCTTTTTTTAATGCATAAAGAAACCAAGGTCTAGCAAGGCTAGGTAATTTGTAGAAATTGCACAGCAAGTGGGCAGCAAAGCTGGAATTTAAACCCAGGAAAGCCAGTGGTCAGAGCTCAATCTTCTTTGACCACATTGCCTCTTAACAAGGCCAGGACTATAATATCCACATTGCTCTTGGGCCTAGAACAGAATGTAGTTTGTTTTACATATGATATCAGTTCAGTATATGTAATACCCAAACCAAGTGGAATAGAGAGACACCAGCATACTGAGTCTAAATTAAGCAAGGGTCCTTTATTGATCGGCTCACACCTCAAAGTCTCTCTACCCCTAGAAGCAGAGGTGGAAACATTTTATAAGGGGCTTTTGGTAGAGAAGGGGGAGTCCTTAACACAAGCCGAATTTCACAAGAGCCAATGCCTGGTAAGGGGAGTCCTTACAAGGGGGAGTTGGGGTTTCACAGGATTTTGCAGTTATTACTAAACTCTTTCAGCTGAGCTTCCTGTCTTAAATGGAGAGTGTGGAAAGCCATTAGCAAGATGGAGTTAGGGCATAATATATACAAAATTACCCCCAAAGCTTATTGGCTTAACACATATATTGTCTCTATTTCTGCAGGTCAGAAATTCAGGCTCAGTTTAACTGGTTCCTCTGGCTCATGGTCTCCCACCAGGCTGCAGTCAAGGTGTTAACCAGGGAAGAATTCACTACCAAGCTCACTCTGTGGTTGTCAACAGGATTAAGTTCCTTAAAGTGTTTGTGGTCTCAGGACCTGTTTTTCCCTTGCTGTTGAACCAGAGGTCAGTCTATGTCCCCCGCCACTTGGGCCTCTCCATGTGGCAGCTCTCAACGTGGCCACCTATTCATCAGAGCAAATGACAAGGTCCAGACAGAGGGGAAAAAGCAGAAGCTATGTCTTCTTGTTTTGTAACTATATCACAAACTAGGGCTGCCATACAAAGGACCACAAACTGGGTGTCTCCAATAACAGAAATGTATTGTCTCACAGTTCTAGAGGCTGGAAGTCCCACATCAGGGTATGGGCAGAGATGATTCCTTCTAAGGCAGCAACCCACAGGAATTGTATTAAACCGTTGTGGCATTAGGAAGGTTGAGAACCACTGTTCTAAGGGCTGGGAAGGGAGAATCTACCCCATGTCTCTCTCCTGCCTCTGATAGTTGGCTGGCATTCTTTGGTGTTCCTTGGCAAGATGCATCACCACGACCTCTGCCTTCATCTTAGCATTCTCCCTATAGTGTGTGTACCTGTTTTTAGATGTGTCTCTGTATCCAAATTTCCCTTTCATAAGGACACTGGTCATACTGGACTAGGGTCACCCTAATGACCTCATATAACTTGACTCTGTGTGCAAAGACCATGTTAGCAAATATGGTCACATTCTGAGGTTAGGATTTCAATATATCTTTCAACCAGGTGGTGAGGGGGTGGGATGAAATACAACTCAATCCGTGACAGTGAATCTTGGAAGATTCACTTTTGTCATATTCTAATTATTAGAAGCAGGTCACTAGATCCAGCTCACACACAAGGCAAGGAGGTCATACATGGGCTTCAGTACCAGGAGGTTGACAGCATTGGGAGCCATTCTAGAAGCTGTCTTCTGCACAGGTATCCACAAACACAACTTCAATGAGTAGTCTATTGTCTGTTACACTCTACTGCAATTGGTTGTGAATTTATTTCTCCCTCCAGACTGCAGGCTTTCTAGAGCATGAGATTCATCACTAGAACATTTGTAGCCCCTTTTCCTGGACCTTGTGTGAAGAAGCAATAGGTACCCAGTCAATATTTATTGAATAAATGAATAAGTAAGTGGATTAATGAGAAGCAGATAATGTTTCTCTCTGTCAAAGGGAACAATTACTTCTAAAATCCATATCAGGAGAGTATCACAATAGGCAGTTGCCATTGGGTGTCTGTGATGAAATGGATTCTCTCCTGCTAGCCCAATCTTAGCTATTGATCAGTGAACTAAACACTTGTTTATTTAAGGGGAGGGAAGGCTGTGTCGTCTGCATACAAAGAACATGTGGAACAAAGTCAGATGTCTGATGAGTAATTTTCCCTGCCGTTTAGGAAGACCCATGAGGTACATCTGTTTCAATCACTTTGATCAGAACTAAAAACAACCTCAGACATGCTGCCTAATGCAGCCTCTCTCTGACAGGTGTAGAGGGAGTGATTATATTGTCATGTTCCATCCCCAGAAGGAAGCGATGAATAAGAGCTCACATGACTGGCAGCTCCTGGAAGGGGGCAGGGAGGGAGAGGATCAGAGCAAACCAAATCCACGGAGCTGGCTGTGCATGGTGTATATGGAGCCCAGTGAGAGCTGAGGCTAGAGCCTTAATCATGATTGTGTGCTTCCAAGAGGAATCAGACAATAGGATCATCCTGCTCCCCATACCCATGTGAAACACAGTGGATTAATGCTAGGGAGCCACATAGGAAGTGATATCTGTAGTGGGTGGGACTCTGGAGGTATGTATTTGATCTTGTCCCTGTCCCTAGCTGGTCTGCGACCTAAGGAGATCTACCTGAGCCTCGGTCTTTCCAACTGTAAAATGGGAATAATGGCCCTAGTGGAAAAATGGTACAGTGGACATTAACATATTATAATGTCTTGGCCTGGTGTGGTGGCTCACGCCTGTAATCTTAGTTCTCTGGGAGGCTGAGGCATGTGGATTGCCTGAGCTCAGGAGTTTGAGACCAGCTCAATCAAGGGTGAGACCTCATCTCTACTAAAAATAGAAAAATTAGCCAAGTGTTTTAGCTGGTGCCTATAGTCTCAGCTACTCCAGAGGCCAAGGCAAGAGAATTTCTTGACCCCAAGACTTTGAGGTTGCTATAGCTATGATGACACCCTGGCACTCTACCTAGGGCAACTGAATGAGAGTCTATCTAAAAAAAAAAAAAAAAAAAAAAATCTATAATGTCTGTGGAAGAGCCCAGCCCATAGGTGGTTCTCATAGCACATTTGGACAATCAGCTCCCTGTTGCCCCCATCAAGGTGGGTTTCTATTGGGAAAGTAGTTTGACAAGCTTTTCAGACAATAATTTTTTTGGCTGAATGACCAGGGGAAAACCATTGTGCCTTTTCTGTAGAGCTGTCATTAACCCTGCTTTGGGTGGCGTCTTGCCTTTGTCCTTTTGTTGTGCATGTGTGCACATGTGTGCACATGCATGTGTTTGTGCATGCAGGAGTGTGTGCACATTCACACTTGCACATGAACATGAGTGTGCTCACTTCCCAATCTCTAGCTATTACTTGTGCTGTCACTTTTATAATCACATGTTCTCACTCACAGGCAGCAGCTAAAAAGTAGATCTTGTGGAGGTTGAGAGTAGGAAGTAGACAAACAACTACCAGGAACTGGGGAGACTGGGGATGGAGGGAGATTGGTCAATGGGTACAGAAAGACTGTCAGAAAGAAGGAGTAAGTTCCAATGCTTGGTAGCACAACAGGGTGACTATAGTTAACAACAGTTGATTGTATATTTCAAAATAGCTAGAAGATTTGTAATGATAAATGCTGAGGTGATGGACATCCTAATTGCCTGATTTGATCATTTCACATAGCATACATGTATCAAAATATCACATATATCCCATACATATGTACAATTGTATACCAATGAAAAAAAACTTTGATATTAGGTATGCATTAAATCCTAGCAAAAGCAAGCTGATGATAAGGCAATTTGGGGGGCTTGCGTTTAGCCCACCACTTGAAAAATCATCCATATGCACCCACCACTTTGTAGGATATTGTGTAATGTTTAAGAACAGACAGTTTGCACAGGGCCTGAGTTTTCATCTCTGCTCTCTCACTCGCATGTGACCTTGGGCAAGTTACTTGCCCTCTCTGTACCACATCTGTGAACTAGAGACAGCAATGGGCCCACCTCCTAGTGTTGTCTTTAGGATTGCATGAGTTAAGCGTATCTTGGGGTCACAGCCCACTGTTGGCCTCCTGGTCCTAATATGGCCCACATCCTGCTTGATTGGATGGCTCTGGGTGGCAGAGGATGACTTCCTTTCAACCTGCACCCTGGGGAGAGTAGCTTCATCTAGCCCTCAATACGCAGTCAGTGCAGGTTCAGCAGATAAAAATGAATATGAGTAAATGCAAAGAAATGCACCCACTCTAATGGAGTCCACTGAGGAAGGAAATACCCAGTCTGTGTGTGAAAGCTTCTAAAAAGCAGGACACATGCATTCATCACTCTCAAGTGCAATGCTAATTACTCTTCCACCTTTCTCACGTTTTATTGATTACTTTTCACTTTCCAAGATTGTTTCAATCAATCCCCTAATAATATTGATAAATGTATCAGGAATTATTACCTTTGTCTGATAGACAAGGAAACAAACCATGGAAGTTAAGAGTTTTCCAGGCATGATGAAGGCAGGCACTTAGGTCTCCTGCACACCAGCCACCAGGCCCCCAGCCTTATTTAAATACATGCTTAGTGTAAAACTCATTTTCCCTCCACAGGTGCCATCTAAGAGTATTTTGTAAGGAGGACACTGATGGAAATTGATCTCCTGTATGGTTTGGCTGGGGGATTGAATGTTCTTGTGCTGGGCAGAGGTGAACAGTTTATGGGGTGGGGACAAGGGCTGGAAAACTGAACATAAGATGGCTTCCCCATCATGGCAAAAGCAGGTTTAGTCTCAACACAACATTCACAAGGTCCAAAGCCTGGGGAAGCCATTCCCTTCTGGCCAACCCCCAAGTGCAAGACTCTGTGAAAATGTCTCTTTCTTCATCTTGTCAAAATCCACCTCCTACATGACTGGGAAGCTGTCAGTGTGATCTATAACCCCCAGGCAGGCCTGGAATATGAGCTAAATTGCCTGAGTCACTAGCAATGATAGAGTCATTCTGTAGGAAATTGGAAATCAATTCTTGTCATCACTGTACAGAACTTCTTTATCAAGAGTTCTAGCTTAACCTTCTTGTCATGCAACCAAGAAGGACTTGAAGGCCAATATGGCAACAGCAATAAGAGAAAAGGCCATGTGTGCATGCACAAAAGTGCATGTTGATCAAAAAACATTTCAACATACAAAGATCATGCTAAGTTTCCTCCGGCTGGTAGGAGACCCCAGCATCCAGAGGATAGAGATGTTATATCCAAGGAAAGGCTGAAGACCACATAAACTATGCATCCATTGTATAGTCAACTTGAACTCGACAATGAAATTTTCCTGGAGCCTGGGGCATGCTCTGCTCCAGCAGAGAATCTCTGCCTGTGCTAAGGTAGTGCAAAACAAACAACAGTAATAGTGACTGTCCACCTTTGCATAGTACTTTGACACTACCAAAGAGTTGTCATGTGGTTGTCCCAATTCATAGCATTGCAGGGTTTCGGTTTGCTTTTGGTTTGTGATGCACTTTGCTTACATTATTTGAATTCTTGTTTTGTAGTCTGAGAGGCAATAAGGTTCTAAGAATTATCCAAAAGATCTGAGTTCGGGTTCTAATTCTTATAATTCTCCTATATATAATAATTGGGAAAGTGTTCAGTTTCCCTGAACCTCATTTTTCTCTTTTCCAAAAAATGCAGAAAATAGAACAAATCATAGAGTTACAATAAGAAAATGAGGTTGTACCTGGGGAAATGCCTTGTTGCTTTGTAGTGATACATGATGATTGGTTACTGACATTGGTATAACCGATTAATTAGGCAAATGGGTAAACTGAGCCCCCAAGGAGTGAAATGACTTGCCTAAAACTAATTCATGTGAAAAATAAGAGGAATAACTAACATTTACCTTAGGTTTGTAAAACACCTGTCCAATGTGCATTTTGGAATAAGGATCTTAAGAAGTCATTGCCCTCTTTCTGCTAAGGAAGATGTTTAGAGACATTGGGGAAGTGCGCACAGTAGGATCAGTGGTCTTGACCACTTCTCTGCCCTTCTTGGGGGTTCTCCTCATAAGTTCAGAATCATTCCAGAGAATTCTGAATATTACAGGCTCCTGCTATCAAATCGACCTCTATGATCACAATAGGAGCATGTGTGTGGGAAAAGGGACACCTAACAGCTCCCTCACACCCACACTCACCAGTATCTCATTCTGCCAACGTTCAATGATCTCTCAAAATTGTTGCTTTATACCATTTACTTGGAGCCTGTTTTCTGCTTTCTTCCATGTGTCCTTCCATATGTGAATCCTGCCTCACAATCTGTTACTTCCCTTCAGTGTTGGGGCCCTACCTGTATCCTTGGGTGTCCAGGCTCTACACTATGGATTTGAGGTGCAAAGAGATCCCAAAATCTCTTAGATGAGGATGAAGGTAATGAAGTGTTTCCCTCTCTCCCTGAAGAGGCCAGGGCTGAAAGTCACAGATGTGGCAGATCATCTCATGACTACAGTTCTTCATGTAGGTATTCACCTCAAACACTGTGACCACATGGTTCTGCATTATTCTCGGGATTTCAGCAATGCAGCTAGCAGAAAAGGCAAAGAGCCAAGTCAATCAGCTGTAGACCATTCAGCCCCTGCAGAGTTAGCCCAGGCTTTGTAATCATGGTGCAAGTGAATGGAGTGCACAGAGATCAAAGGAAACCCATGGTGGCAGGATGCCACCAAGCAGCAGGTGATGCTCCAGGTCAGGAGGGAGCAACTTCACAGACCCAGGCATCAGGCCAGCCCATGACCCAGGTACACAAGGGAAGCCCAAGAGAGAGAACGGGAGAGCAAAGAGTGTGACTCCATTTTCAGTCTTGATGTTCCACTGCTGAAAGCTTTCAAGACCTTCCACTCCTCCTTCCCAATCTGCCCACATCCGGGCCCAATGCTAAGAAAGCCTGGGCACCCCCAATATGGCACAGGTAGGAATTTTGAATCCCACAAGCCTTTGCTCACATGTGCACGAGAATACTCCCCCGGCCCCATCACCAGGTCACCTGCTATGGACTGAATCTTGTTCCCCCAGAATCCATATGTTGAAGCCCTACCCAATCCCCAATGGGATGATATTTGCAGATGAGGCCTTTGGAAGATAATTAGGTCATTTAAATTTAAATTAGGTCATGAGGATTTGGCCCCCATGGTAGAATTATATCTTTATAAAAAGACCTAACATTTTAGGTCTTTATAAAAAGACCTAACAAGATAGCTTGTTTTGTCTCTCCATGGTGTGAAAACACCCCAAGAAGGTGACTGTCTGCAAGCCAGAAAAGAGTCCTTACCAGAACTTGGTCATGCTGGCACCCTGACCTTGAACTTGCCAGCCTCCAGAACTATGAGAAATAAATTTGCGTTGTTTAAGCCACACAGTCTATGGTATTCTATCATGGCTGCCTTGGCTGATTATGACACCACCATAAGACTTCATGTCAGTCTTCTTTCCCTGCCTTCTCATGCCATGGTCAGACCAGCTTGGGAGCCTGATTTCCCCTCCCACCACCCAGAAAGCTGCATTATGTGAGTAATAAATTCTTTCATACTCTCTTAGTGCATGTGTAAAAATCATCAGTCTTGACAATATCTGAGCCAAATGTTGGGGGCTAGGAGGATTCATCTCATTTTTGCAAGGTGACCACAATAGCTGACAAGCCCCCAGGAAGGATATGTGACTCCCACAGTCAAATAAGTAGTGGTTCCAGCTGGACTGACACAAAGTGGAAGTCACAAATGACTAAACTTGGAAAGCTACATGTAACCTTGTGCTCCTACAAGACCAATGCCAGTGTGTACTCTCTGGTGCTCTGGGGATGACTCAGGCAACTGCAAGGGCGAAGCCCTCATGTAGAGGCACCTGGGAGGGGCTAAAGAAAGCAGAGAATTTGCTTGGTACAACATATTTATGTAGAGAAATTTTCCCTCTAGGGAAAACTTAGGCATTGCCTCAACTATGCCTACCAGTAACCTTTGGAGCAAAACATTCAAGTTGCAAGCTGAGTCGAAACCGTAGACTTTCTTCCCTAACTATTCTCAGCCACATGTGTCCTGCCTTCCTCTATTTTAGAGGTGAGAAAGCTAAAATATGCAATCTTTTCAGTTGGGAATAACACCATGACCTAGTTTTAGACACAGAGGTATAAACAGCAATTTATTAGGGAAAACAGCCCCTCCAGGTTGAAAAGACAAAGCCCATCAAATAAAAATCCTTTTATCTCTTTCTCCTTCTTCCTGCCTCTAATGGAGATGCAAAGCAGTGAAATATGGCAGTCACATTGTGACCCTGAGGATGGAAGCCATATGCTAAGGATGATGGAGGAGGAGAAAAGGACCTGAACTAGCCCTGGATTTCTCTCCTGTGAACTTCTGGTTATGTGGGGAAAATAAACTCTTGCGTGGTTGAGCCACTGTTGTTGATTTACTCACAGGTAAGCAGCTTGCTAATTGGCACATCAGTGAAGCTTGAGAAGAACCCCACGATGACTGATCAAAATCATAGTCTGTAGTATCAGATGGACCTTCATCTGCATCTCATCACCTTCTTACAAAAAGGGTGAGCTTGGGCACATTACTTATCTTCTAACCCCTTAGTCTCCTTATCTGAAAAGTAAATATGATAACAGTACCCACTTCACCAAATGGGCATCAGACTGAAATCCAAAGCACTCAGCCCAGGACGTGGCACAGAGTCAGTCCTCAGAAATGCAGGGTATTTCTGTTAAACTGGTTGTTTCATTAAGGTCTATGCTCCATTTTCTTTGAAGGAACAATTATGGATCCACTAATTATACCTTTTTCTTTTTTTCATTTTTCAACCATTTAAGGGCTTCTGTGAAGCCAGGATATTCATGTTTGGAGGTCAGTGGGTCACATGAGTGAGTCTCTAAAGACTCACTGAAAGAGACTGTGAAACTGTCAGTTGTTGCTCCTTCCTTAAAATTAAGAGCAGAGACAGATCTTTAAAAGGGCTTTGAGTGGGTCCCCAGAGGAGTGTCAGGCTCAGGCCCCTGTGTTCTTAGGGCCAGTGGACTGGGCTAGTTTTCCATTTAGAAAGCAAAGAGAGCAATTTAGGGGGCAAAATATCAGAGGCATCGGAGAATCCTTCCCACAGCCCCTTTTCAATAAAACCTCACTAACAGATGATTGAAGCTTTCTTTTCATAACCATTGAGCTTCAAATGCAAATCCACTGGGGACAGGAGATACATCAGCCCAAATTCTCTTTAAAGTGTAGATGACTGGTATCAATGTTTTTCTGAAAAATAGTTTCGATGCAGTGGAGAAAGGTAGAAAATATGAGTACAAGAAGAGGCAGCCAGGAGCTCAGTGACACACTTTGCAATGTTCTCAATCTTGCCAGGACTTGGTCCTCTATACTAGTCCCATAAAAAACTCTGAAAAACATGTTCTGTCCCTGTAGCTTTTTCCAGGCTTGAGACTCACTGGTCTTCCTCACCCAGAGACCATCAGACAAGTGGGGGACAAAAAGCTGATGGCTCCATGCTGGACAAGTACTCAGTCACCTCCATAACACCAGGGCTCAGTGGTGCCTTCCACCTTTCATCTGGGGACCATCACAATAAGGCTTGCCTGTGGACATGCTGTGGCCTGCACACCACACATCCACATCTACCTGATGATGTCCACTAGGGCCACTGGATCCACCAGGCTGGAGCAGAGAGTGTCCACCTGGCACTCATGACTTACTGGTAAACCCTCACCCATAGCTGCCAAGCTCTGAACCAGGAGATAACCCTTTCTTTCTTGGGAAAGCAGAAATCCCCTCTCTTTAAACCAGGGATGCAGGTACACACATACACACACTCTGAAACACAATCTCATTTGAGCTTCACAACCATGAAACAGTTTGGGTGTTGCAGGACCAAGGAGTCTGTCCGCCTGTCAGCCAAGCCAATCCACAGAGAAGTAGGTGAGAGATCAACAATTTCACTTTTATTTACAGAAAAGCCCAGGATTCCGGGGAACAGTGAAGATATCTCCTCAAAGAGCTATTCCACTCTCCTGTTTCCCTTTGTTACTTTTATTCTCACAATAAAAGTAAACATCAGCAATGTTATTAATCATCATCGTACACATCAAACAGATTCCCCGTCATAGGTACAAAGGCACACGATATCTTCCTCTTAAAGCAGTTATATCTTCAAAGCATTTTTACTCTAGACTAAATTTACAGCTAGTCAACACTTCACTGGGTGCACAGAGTGTCCTGGATCCTTGACCGGTACTGTGGAGTCTAGTTCTTACTAGTAGGCCTTGGAAGTATATCAGCATGTGGGCTCATCAGGCCTTGTTAGGGCCTCACCAGGAGTGAAATGGCCATTTAATTGGGAAAATATTATCCCAATGAATGGATGACAGAACTGAGGCTCAGGAAGTTCAAATAACTTAGCCAAACACAACCCAACTAGGAACTGTAGGCCCAGGCTGTTGCAGTGTCCATTCTCTGAATTGCTACAAGATCTCCCTAAATAACTCCCTCCATTCGGTACAGAGGATGGTAGAGGCCACCTCAACAGCAGCAGGGAGATTTTTATTTTTTGAGGGAGGAGATGTTTACAATAGTCACTGCCTCTGTAAGCCTTCTCCTCTGGATGAAAAAGTATCTGCTTGGCAAGCCTGCCCCACAGATGGCCACAGCCAAATGCTTAACAGCTTCAGTTCTACACTTGATTGCGAGTGATGAAGAAAAACAAAGGAATCCTTAAACTGTGAAGGGGTCTGCCTGGCTTCAGCACATTCCTTTGTGACCACATGCAAGATGTGTGCAATGCCGACTTTCAATAATTTTTAGTGTGTTATTTTCTAGGATCTTTGAAGTTCCTCTCATGGAGAAAACATTTTCTTAAGTTATAGGCTTTTTTAAAATGCAAAATATGGGAGCCTTATGATCTGAAGTCTCACAGCTCATAAATACTTGTGCAGAAGTGGTAGCCAGGCCTGGAAGGACTTTTCCCTGTTCTCCAGGAGAAATCAAAGCAGCTTGCGGCCCAGCTACCAGGGCCTGGTAGCAAGAGACTTGCTGGGGCAAGAGACTTGCTATCTGCAGGGCTCCCAGGCTTCTTTGAGGGACCAGTAAGACAGAGGCTAAGGACAAAGACACTTTCCCTGTCCAAGGGTCAATAAGGACCGATTTATATGGGAATCGAGGCTGCACACAGAATTTCTTGTTCACACATCTCCCTGCCCCTCCTTTCCTTGAAGCACTGTCTTGTACCCTATGGCAAATGACAAATAATCTTTCTCAAATGGCATTTCCAATCCAGTGTTCACTTTTTAAGAACCTTCCTGGGCTCTCTAGATCTGTTGTATCAAATAAAAACTCCCCAGTACGAGGCCCAAGCGCCTACTCATCACCTCCCTATGAAGCCACCCACGGTGGTAGCACCGAGAGCGTCCATCTCACTTGTCCTCTGTGCCTCTGCCTGAGCACTTCCTTCACCTGCCATGCCCAGTGGCGGACTCAACTCCCCAATCCCAGCTTATATGAGGGCTTCCTCTACTATGATGTTTGTGAAAATGATGTCTGTGGCTTAGGAATTAGGCAGACCTGACTTTGAACCTCATCTCTGGCACTTGGGTGGCTGCTCAAACATTTTGGATAAAGTGGTGATGAGAACTACAACCAATAGGGTGAGACACGTGCAGTAGCAGGTGTGGGCTGGCACCATGGAGACATTTTATCATGACTGGGTGAAGACACCTGAACACTTCCATCTACGCTCTGGAAAGAGACAAAGTGCCATGGAGCTGTAGGAGCTTTTACTGAAAGTCTTTCCCTTTTGGTAAAGATGCTTGAATGCATACAATACACATATTGTTGACATTCCTAAGGAGCCTGGCCTACCTCACCTGACGTTCTCCTTCACTCCTTTCTTTCTTCCCACTGCGACTGGTGGACTGGGAACTTGCCATGCTTCCTCTCATCTTTCCCCAGGCATGTTTTCATTTCTTTTGTATCTTCCATGGGCTAAAAAACCCTATTGTAAGTCAGGGCAGGTTGTCAGCAGGGCACACAGGACGGAGGCCACGCTGGTCAGAAGGGAAAAAGAAGAAAGTTAAATCTGAGGGGATTAGGGCAGGCCCAGGGTTCTGAAACCTCACAACAGAGTTTGGGCCAAGAGCTAAGATCCAAAAGATTGTCACAAAGTCTGGCTTGTTTCCAGTGGGGCCACACCATCTGGCAGGATGGTAGGGCCCAGGGATAGTCTCTGCTTGCCAAAACAAGCAAATAAATGAACAGATGAATGGATTGCCAAGTTCTGGATCTCCCAGAGCACACTAGCCACTTCCTGCTTCTGAACAACGTGGAGATACATTCAACAAACTAGATTTTACCCAGGCACTTTGAAATATCAAGGTCAAATTTCTTAAATGACCTTCTGTCCAATAGTACAAGTGGTCCCTGCTGCGAGACAGATACAGGGGATAGTGGATACTTGGGAGGGCTGCAGAGTAAGAGAACTAATGAGGGCATCTCAAGGAGGAGCCAGTCAGCCAGGAGGTTAAGACATTCTCCACCCCTCAGCAGCCAGCTACCTATGTAACCAACTCCATGGGGTGAATTGAGCTCAAACCCCACGGGGTGAGGCTGCTATTGGCATTCAGAGGAAGTACAGTGTAGTTAGGGGCTTGTCTTAGTCAGCTTGGGTTGCCACAAAAAAATATCAAAGACAGAATAATTTATCAGTTCCCAGAATGGATGGTTAAAACAACAGACATTTACTTCTCACAATTCTGTAGGCTGGAAAGTTATCAGCATGGTTGGGTTTGGGTGAGAGCTCTCTTCCTGGCATGCAGACAGCCAACTTCTCACTGCGTCCTGCATGGCAGAGACAGAGAGGGTTCTGGTCTCCTCTTCTTATAAGGACACTAATCCCACACTGAGGGCCCCACCCTCCTGACCTAGTCTAAATCTAATTACCTCCCCCAAAGGCCCTACCTCCAAATACTAGGAGTTAGGGCTTCAACATTTAAGTGTGGAGGAAGCACAAACAAGCAGTCTATAACAAGGGTTAAACAGGGAACTTATGTGCAAGGAACAATCCAGAATTAGCACAGTGCACAGAACAGACTAATTTCAGACTACTTCACTGGAAGGGAAGGTGCCTACAATTTAATGTGTAGACTAGTTTAGCAGATAGTAATACACTTAGGGTCTTTTTTTATTATGCTTTCTTCTGATAATAGAATATATCTACTTTCAAAGAAATTTCCATATAGTACAGAACCAATCTCCCTCTTTTGGAGTCCTTATGAGACTTGAGTTATGTAATTAGACTACTCCAACACCTTTGCTAGTGATTGGTTGACAGAGGGTCACATGAACCAAGATGAACCAATGGGAGTCATCCCTGGGACTTTGGCTGGAGCTGTTGGGGGAAGAGGAGTCCTCCCACTTCACTAGGATTCCCCAGCTATGGACAGTGTAGGTCCATAGCTGCTGGAGGCCATCCTTGCCAATATTTGGGGAGAATCTTCCTAAGAATAAAAACTACCCAGAGGAAAAGAACCAAGATAAAGAAATTCCTGATGACTGGTCAGTGAAATCCTGGATGCAACTGTACATGAAGACCATGTTCATCCCCCTTCAGGGCAGATGTTCATATCCTGGGGCATGAACCCTTAACTTGTTTTTCTTTTAATTCATGTTTCTATTACTTACTATAAATAACCAAATTCCCCTGACATACACCACACCTGGCTCATTGGCTTGGCCAATCTAAGGTTCATTTTTTAGGTGTCTTGCCTTCATCTCTGGGAGCTAAACAGCACTGCACAGAAGCAACACCAGCACAGGGTGGGAAGCTCACAGTACCACCCAGGTTGGGCTATACCTTGGCACAATGAAAAACACCCAGAATTTGGCATTAGGCAGACTGTATTCAATCATTCATCCTTCCATTCACCAGCTGTGTGACCTGATCCAGTTAAACATTATCACTTAGGCCTTCTTTTTCACATCTAAAAAAAAAAAAAAAAATGATAATAACATCTACCTCATGGGCTTTTTGTGAAGTTTTAATGAGCTTGGGAATATAAAGGACTTGATCCCGTGTGTAGTACACAGCAGGTGTCTGATAAATGGCAGCAATTTTATGTTTCCATGGTATGCCTATACTCGTGTGATCAGTACAGGGAACAGGGACATTATAGATTGTTGAGATATGTATGTAAGGCCCTCTAAAGAGCATTTCCACCAATGGTTTTCATGTTCTCCCACATCTTGGTGTGTTTTTTTTAACCCAAACTGGTAAATATCAATCAAATCACCCACAGAGATAGTAAATAAGGAGAAAAATCATAGGCCCATAGCCTCTGGGTGGGGAAGGTTAGACCCAGGAAGGCACCTGGGGCCACTGCCTCCTCTTTTTGGATAGCGAGTTGGGCATCAGAGGTCCCTATCTCTCCCTGAAGAGAGTCCTTACTCTCTGCATGTGACACCTGCCAAGTCTGAACCTCATCTCCTGTCTTCCCCCAGGCCCCCCACAGAGGCAGTGTGGAGTAGAGGTGCTCAGTGAGGAGTCTGGAAACGCAAGTTCTATGCTGGGGGCAGTAGTACCTTTACAGTTGACTTCTATTTTCCGGGCTTAGTTTCCCAGTTTGTAAACAGGAAATGCAAAGCAGATGGTCTCTAAGGTCCTTTCCCACTAGGAGCCTTTGTCTCTGTGAGTTTATAGAGACCAACCATAATTATCACTCCCTCTACTTTGTTTCAAAATAATGGCCCCTCCTGAACCTCCCAGTAGGTCTTCCTCTAGGGGCCGCAGATCATATTCTGCTGCATTGATACAGGTAAGTACAGATCAAGCATGGTTTTGTCCTGCTGGAGCCAGTATTCAGGGGTGTCCAGGGATAGGGAAGATTACCAGACATGGTTCTCAGACTGCGGGCCCCAGGCACATGGTATTCACCTGGGAACCCCCTAGAGATGCAAATGCTGAGGCCTCAGTCTGGGCCTGCTAAGGATGGGGCTCGGGAAACTGTTTTGCGAGCCTTCTAGGTGATTCCAATACACGCTAAAGTTTGGGAACCACTGGGGCAGTCTAGAGCTGCACTACCCAATATGATGGCCCCTATGTATGGCTATTTAATTTTAAATTAGTAAAAAGTAAACTAAACTTGAAAGTCGGTTCCTCAGTACTCATCAGCACTAAGTGGCAAGCTGCTACCATAATTGGAAAGTGCAGAAATAGAATATTTCTATCATTGCGGAAAGTTCTATTAGATAGCACTGGTGTGGACAAGCCTTGCTTCTCATAGTGGAGTCTGTAACCGAATGGCACCGGCTTCAGCAGGAGTTTGTTGAAAATGCAGAATCTCCTACCCTGCACTGGAGCTACCAAGTCAGAACCTACAACTTAACAAGAGCCCCAAGCCATTGGAATGAGCCCTAATGTCTGAGCAGCAGTGGGCAGAACAATCCAGAACAGAAGAGCTGGGATGGCTGCCCTAACGCCGCTAACACAGAGTATAATAGCATAACATTTGCCACAACATTAGCAGAGTCCATCAGTGCTAGGACACAATATCACAGCCACCATGAAGCCCAACATTACAAGCATCATACATCCAGACAACACGAGGGCTTCCAAACAGCTCAACATCACTATCAACACAGTCATAGGCACCACGGCCTCCATAAGCAACAACGACATTGCTGTGACCACACAAACGAGGTCATTGCTACCTACAATGCACTATTGTACCTACAACTCCCAGAATTGCATTACTGCCCTGTATATCCTGGCCTCCTCTTGTCAGCTGCACCACAACTGGGGTCCACAATGGACTTAGGAAATGGGGCTTCTCCAGAAACCTATGCCACAGGATTCAGTATCATGAGTTCTCGATGGCCATGTGGTTTGCAAAGTCTGCTTATGGTGTCTAGTGCCTAACAATGGCTTAAATTGACATTGAGAATCAGGATCCTGGTGTTGCCATCAAAAGTCACCTTGTCACTAGCAAATTGTGGTACATGTACACCATGGAATACTATGCAGCCTTAAAGAAAGATGGAGACTTTACCTCTTTAATGTTTACATGGATGGAGCTGGAACATATTCTTCTTAGCAAAGTATCTCAGGAATGGAAGAAAAAGTATCCAATGTACTCAGCCCTACTATGAAACTAAATTATAGCTTTCACGTGAAGGCTATAACCCAACTATAGCACAAGACTATGAGGAAAGGGCCAAGAAAGGGGAAGGGAGGGGGGAGGTTATGGTGGAGGGAGAGTAATGGGTGGGGCCACATCTATGGTGCATCTTAGAATGGGTACAGGGGAAACCTACTAAATGCAGAATGCAAATGTCTACATACAATAACTAAGAAAATGCCATAAAGGCTACGTTGAACAGTTTGATGAGAATATTTCAGATTGTATATGAAACCAGCACATTATACCCCTTGATTGCACTAATGTACACAGCTATGATTTAACAATAAAAACAAAACAAAACAAAAAAACCCTCTTGGGCTTAAGCAATTCTCTTGCCTCAGCCTTCCAAGTAGCTGGGACTACAGGTGCCTGCCACAGCACCTGGCTATTTTTTGGTTGTAGTTATTGTTGTTTGGGGGCCTGGGCTGTATTTGAACCTGGCAGCTCTAGGGCTGGCACCCTCGCTGCTGAGCTACAGGCACAAAGCCAGAGAGTTGCATTTTCCGTTCTCCAGCTTCGTGTGTGTGTGTGTGTGTGTGTGTGTGTGTGTGTGTCTATCTTTCTCGGCTAAGTAATTGGTATGCCATTGGGTAACTGCCTAGTGCCAAGTCTATGTGACCTGCTAGTTCAAGCATTTACCACCTTCTGGCTCAATTTCATGGTCTTCTAGTTAAAATTTTCAGGAGCTCAGCCTGTTGGGGTAGGCGTGTGCTTGTGAATTTCCATCACTCCTGCTCACAGGGGCCATGGCAGTGTTTCCTTGTTCAGGGTCTGTGCAAATAATGCTACAGCTAACAGGGGACATTGAGGGTGGCAATTCTGTGCAGACAACTTTGCTCATGTTTTCTTTTCTGTCTGGAATATCTCTCCCCTAGTCTTTGACCAGTGAGCTCCTATTCACTCTTCAAAGCCCATTGTAAATAATATGTCCTTTTTTAGTTTACTGCTTTTCCTGGGCAGAATTAATCACTCTTTTCTGGCTGCTTCCATACAATTATTTATCGATTTATGCATCTGTGCATTCTGTCCATTACTATGTGCCAAGCACTGTGCTAGATAAGCGGACACATCTTAACTTCAAGGACCTCACAGTCCTGGTAGTAGAAAATGAAGGAATCAGCACAAATCAAGCACTTAGGGTAGTGATTTTTTTATACTACTCAATACATTGCAGCAAAGCACCGAGAGTCAGAGGCTGAGGGGCCACACTGCCTGTCTCTGTTACTTATGTGCCAACTTGGACAAGGGACTTCTCCCTCAGTACCTCAATTTCCCTGTTTGTATGGTCACAAAGAATAAGTGAGTTCAGGGGTGGCACCTGTGGCTCAAAGGAGTAGGGTGCTCCCATATGTGGGAGGTTGCGGGTTCAAACCCAGCCACCACCTAAAACTGCAAAAAAAAAAAAAAAAAAAAAAAAAACTAATCAGATTTTCCTAACTTAAAGATAAATACATTGTCCTGTTC
>CAUYPK010009691.1:0-24044 GCA_963574355.1 Loris lydekkerianus
AAAAAATGCTCATCATCTTTAATCATCAGAGAAATGCAAATCAAAACTACTTTGAGATATCATCTAACTCCAGTGAGACTAGCCTATATCACAAAATCCCAAGACCAGAGATGTTGGCGTGGATGTGGAGAGAAGGGAACACTTCTACACTGCTGGTGGGAATACATTCCTTTTGAAAAGATATATGGAGAACACTTAGAGATCTAAAAATAAATCTGCCATTCAATCTGGTAATTCCTCTGCTGGGCACATATCCAGAAGACCAAAAATCACATCATAACAAAGATATTTGTACCAGAATGTTTATCGCAGCCCTAAGTTATGGAAATTGCTAAGTCATGGAAAAAGCCCAAGTGCCCATCAATTCAGGAATGGATTACTAAATTGTAGTATATGTACACCATGGAATATTATGCAGCCTTAAAGAAAGGTGGAGACCTTACCTCTTTCATGTTTACATGGATGGAGCTAGAACATATTCTTCTTAGTAAAGTATCTCAAGAATGGAAGAAAAAGTATCCAATGTACTCAGACCTACTATAAAACTAATTTAGGGCTTTCATATGAAAGCTATAACCCAGTTACAACCTAAGAATAGGGGGAAGGGGGAAAGGGAGGGGAGGGAGGGGGGAGGTGGATGGATGGAGGGGTATTGGTGGGATTTCACCTGCGGTGCATCTTACTAAGGTATATGCGAAACTTAGTAAATGTGGAATGCAAATGTCTTGGCACAGTAACTAAGAAAATGCCAGGAAGGCTATGTTAACCATTGTGATCAAAATGTGTCAAACTGTCTATGAAGCTAGTGTATGATGCCCCATGATCACATCAATGTACACAGGTATGATTTAATAATAATAAAAAAAAAGGAAGTTGACAAACTTCACCCCACAAGGCAAACTAAAAAAAAAAAAAAAAAAAGAAAGGGAGGGGGCTCAAGCTGACTGCACCCCAGACTCACTTGGGAGGGGCAGCCCTGTGTTCATAGAATGAGGTCCCACTTGTTTTTGAATTTAATTTAGTTTTTGATGACAGAATCTTGCTTTGTCGCTCTAGCTACAGTGCAGTGATACCATCACAGTTCACAACAACTTCAAACTCCTGGGCTCAAGCCATCCTCCTGCCTCAGCCTCCTTAGTAGCTGGGACTACAGGTGACACCACACCTACCTAATTTTTCTATTTTTTTGCAGAGATGGTATCTGGCTATGTTGCTGGTCTTAAGCCTCTGGCCTTAAGCAACCCTTAAGGCTGCATCTCCCAAGGTACTAGACCTTGGGGACAGCGCACTGCCCCGGGCTTTTAAATAGGGCTTCAGCGAAAACCCGGACCCGGCATACCTCCCCCTGGACGCGCTCCGCGTCCCACTCCCTCCAGTGGCTTGCGTTCCGACATCCACTGTCCGGGTCTTCCCCGCGCCCGGGGGGCGGGGCGCAGGCGGAGCGGGAAACGGCGCGGGGTCAGCGGGAGCCTACTGCGCCGCGGGGAGGTGAGTGGCGGGTGCCGCGTCTCTTCTGGCGTCGGAGGTAGCTTGGTGGGGGCAGGGGCTTGATGCCGGGATCCAGAAACTGACTTTTCAGATGGCTTTGGAAGCCGGGTCGGTGCCTGCCAGAGCCAGAGCCACAGCCACAGGAAACCTGGTTTCTGTGTGTGTAAGAGAAAGACTGAGCGGTGTGCTGAGCAAGAGTCCAAGTCTGCTTGGGGGACGTGGAGAACCTGGGCAGAACCACTGCCTGCGATCGAAACCGCCGTGGCTCCTGAAATGACCCAACCGGGAGGGCGGCAGGCGACGGGCCGCCGGGGACAAGGGTCTCACCGGTGCTCCGTAGCCCGCCGACCAGCTTCCTCCCGGGGCCCGAGGCCCTGGGGCCGGACACCGCCTCCACGTCCTGGGAATTGCTTCGTTTTTCCCTGGGTCTCCCCTGAGAATCACTTGTTGCGAAAATTTTGTGCCCAAGAGTAGCAATTGTGACTTTCCAGCTGCAGAGAGCATTGCATATTTAATGGAGAAAGTCCTGGGAGAGTCCCCAGAACAACTGCAGTGTTTGGTTATCAATTTGCAAGCCATTTTGTGTGTGTCTGTGTGTAAGTTCAGCACAGGCCCTGCTCATCTTCAGTATTTTTAGACCAGATTAGTACCCTCAGAGAAGAACTCATTTTAAAATGTGTAAGACATAGAAGTATAACATTGCTGACAATTTAAGACGTTTTCTGGGGATCTTTTAGTGTTTTTTAAAATATTCAGCAAATGGCACATAAAATAACTGCTTTTCTTCACTACTGTTCCCACAGATTGCCCCTGTGCTCACTGTCAGCTCCCTGAAATAGTTGGGTAGAGTGCGTAATGCCTGACACGATGTGTTAATTTCATTTGTGTGATGCTTTCAGCTCTAGCTGGGTACTATTCTAAGTACAGCAAATTGGGCTAAGGACCTTATTCCCTTCATCCGTCCTTCTTTTAAGTGAGATGTCCCAGAGCAATCTTGGGTTTGCTAGTGATGTGGTGCTACAACTGTGGTGTTGCTTGTCTGTGGTCCAGCAGGGCTCAGATGGGATTTTGCAGACCAGATCTGGCCATCTGCATTGAATAAACAGCCCAGGCATTTGCACATTAAAGTTTAAGAACCACCAATTAGACAACACCCTAGTCTCAGTTACACAACTTTCTACTTATCTTGAGAAAGGAGAAGCCAGAAGTAACCCTGTAGCTCAGGTGATCATTAAGGTCGGCTCCAGTTTTGAAATCGCTGAAATAACCTTTGTTTTCAGGCTCCCTGCTAGGTGGCAGTGTGTAACAGAGAATAAGTAGAGTTTCAACAGTTACTATGTTATTGCTCATCTTCTATTCTTCAAAAGAAAAAAGTTTTCAAGTTGTATGTTACAAATAACAGCTTTGAAGAAAAAATTTGAATTGGTTAAATTTAGGGAAAAAATACTTGGTTTGGCTGGGCCACCAAACCATGGCTATAATCTTAAGGCTCTGGGAGGCTGAGATAGGAGGATCTCTTTAGCTCAGGAGATGGAGGCAAGAATTAGTTCCCATCTGTACTAAAAATTAGAAAAACTAGCTGGGCACTGTGGCAGGTGTCTGTAGTCCCAGCTACTCAGGAGGCTGAGGCAGGAGGATCACTTGCGCCCAAGAGTTTGAGGTTGCTATGAGCAAAGATGCCACAGCACTTTACCCAAGGTGACTGAGTCAGACTCTGTTTCAAAAAATAAATACATATGTACATACACATAAATAAATAAATGCTGAGCAGAATGTGAAGGCCTTTTAAAAAGAATGAAGAACACATTAACACAAATATTGATAAAGAAAATTGGGTAAAAGTGGAAACTGGAACCATCACACCCTATTTATCAGGTGCCTAAGAGATGGTCTCAGGTGCTAAGTAATTATGCAGATTAACACAATAGGCCAACTTTTTAATGTTCAACAGTTGTTTTTCTGTGTACCTGGTAAAGCACCTATAGAAATTTCCTAAGATCCTCCAGCTACCTGCATTCTCTCCATTTCTCTGACAGAAACAAGCACACATGGATCTGCACACCATCTTGGAATTGTGAGCGGTAAGCAGGTAGCCTTGAATGTTTTGGAGAGTGGCTAGAATATTGAGAGAGGTGGACGTGTTTTCAGGGAGGTAGGAGGGGGCAGGATGGGAAGCTACCTTCAGGAATAGCAGGAGCAGAGTAAGGTAAGGGCGACGGAGACCAGGAAAGGGTGCTAGAGATGTAGAATGGGGTCCACATCATCTTGTGTTCTAAGCTGACAGTTTGCTCTTTATCTTGAGGTCTTTGGGAAGTTGTATCTAATCATCATTCTAGGGCATCATTCTCTTTGTAGCTGAGTGGAGAGAGCAAACGAATTAGAACAGTAGTTTCTGGGTTTTTGGAGTAACCAGGTAGGGATCAATGAGGACTATTGATGAGCAGTAGTGGAGGAAGGTAGGTAAAAGTTGTCGGAAGGTCTTAGACACCCGATGAACCTACTATGCCATTTCCTTCCAAGTACAGCCACTTGTAAGGGATGTTCTGGAGATTTATACCTTGTACAGGTATACCTTTATACTTCCCCCTACTTTGGGAGGATCAAACCTATTTGAGAAATTACATGTTAGTGTGAATCGTCTAAGAATCAGAGACTTTTCTTCTAAAAACACTCCCTGGTATTAACTAACCTTTAGCTCAGTTAAGATAGTTCTTAACTGTTCTTTCTCCACAGTTCTTTCTGCCTTTTTTGTTTTGTGTTGTTTTGTTTTGAGATAGAGTCTCAAGCTGTCATCCTGGGTAGAGTGCCATGGGCTCATGCGATCCTCTTGCCTCAGTTTTTCTATTTTTTAGTAGAGATGGGGGTCTTGCCTTTGTTCAGGCTGGTCTCAAACTGGTGAGCTCAAGCAATCCACCCACCTTGGCCTCCCAGAGTGCTAGGATTATAGGCGTGAGCTGCCGCACCCAGCCTCAACAATTCTTTCTTCTTCTTCTTCTTCTTCTTCTTCTTCTTCTTCTTCCTTCTTCCTTCTTCCTTCTTCCTTCTTCCTTCTTCCTTCTTCCTTCTTCCTTCTTCCTTCTTCTTTCTTCTTCTTTTTTTTTATTAATGCCTGGGTAGCGTGCCATGGTTTTATAGCTCATAGCACCTCAAGCTCTTGGACTTAGCTCTTGCCTCAGCCTCCCAAGTAGCTGGGACTACAGGGGCCACCACAACACTGGGCCAATTTTTCTATTTTTCTTTTTAGTAAGGGGGTATGTGTCTCACTCTTGTTCAGGCTGGTCTGGTACTCTTGAGCTCAAGCAATCCTCCTGTCTTGGCTTCCCAGAGTGGTCCTAGGATAGATGTGAGCAATTGTGCCCCAATTGTTGGAGCAGAAATGAACAAAGGGATCTTTTCAGAACTCCCTGCCTTCTGCCTCCCATCTTTCTCATGCCAGTGGGGAGAGCAAGGGAAGAGGAGGGACACACCAACTATTAAATTCTGAAAGCTCCACATGTCACCTGTGGTGGGCTTTTCATTGTATCAGAGACGCAGGGCAGAAATCATCTCTTGCTTCCAATTCTGAGACTCAGTCTATTCCTTAAACTGGCCCCTGTATGGCCAACATTGAAGTTGGTACCCTCTGGCTGCTAATTCCCTTTAAAATGTTCAATCTCTCTTCTGTCCATCTTAATTCCAAGTGGAGTGCAAATTTGGAATTCTTTTAGAATGAAAATATTGCTGGTTTTGATGACATAGCACTTGTCAGACAGTGTAGTATATAGGAGCCCATGTAGTACATTTCAGGCGCTCGGCTGTGTTGATAGGGCTAGTGTCCACTTCAGATGTTGGTTGTCTGAGTAAATGCATTGTTCTGTCCCAGAAAGGAGTATTCAAGGACATCCTCTTACAGGCTTTGAGATTCACCCTGCAGGTGACAATGAAACGGAAAGGAGCTTCTGTCTTAGAGTCTGGTTCTGTGGGAGCTCGTAGGCCTTCATGCTTCACGATGGGTGCTCTGTGCAAGCCTATCAAGTCCCATGAGATGGAGGACTGCTGACTTGACGACAGGCTCCTGGGTAGTTAATATGATACACAGTATTAGACTGACTCTAACTGCTGTAAAAGCACCCTCAGGCCTGGTTGATTGTCACAGGTTCTAAATGAAAATACCACTGTCTACTGTGACTGACTCTTTAGACGTGAGTATTTAACCGTAGCTTGGTCCTTGAGACTCTGCTCTACTTCTGACTTCGGGACTACAGTCTAAGATTCTTTGGATACAATGGGATTTATGTCCTTAAATTCTTCTGTCATAAAGCCATATGAAGATCTTTATTTGTGGAAACTGGCAATAATAATACCTACTTTGCCTACTTTTCAAAGTGGTTGTAAGTAAAATTGAGTAGAGTGATATCTCTAAACACCTCTGGGAAACAATATAATTTTACACTCATTTAAGGCAATAATATGATTTCACTACTGGATCTGGTTTACATTAATTACAGCTATGATAAATTGCTTTGGCACATAAAATGAAAATTTGATAATATTCTAGTTATGCAAGAGAAAGTAGTAGTAATGGTTAACATTTATTGTTTACTATGAAGAAACTGAGGTTTACAAAGATACAGTAACTTATACAAATATATATTATGTTTAAGTGACAGACCTGAATTGGAACCCAAAATGCCACCTCCATATTTTATGTACTTAATAACAACTGGCATCTGCTGAATAGAAGGAAAGGTACTTTTGAAGTTCTTATAGATTTTTATTCCTTTTTTCTGTGATATATCAGCTGAATGATAGATGTTCTACACAATTTTTTTTTTCTTGCAGCTCAGAAGTTTATTAATGAAGGGGGTTGGGTCAGCTGGTGTTTACATGCTGACCCCTACATCCCTGTATCCCGGCTGTAGTGAGGAAGATGGCCAGCTTCTTTGCTGGCCACATCCCAGGAACATGCTGAATCCTCTCTCCTGGGTCCCTGTTGCCATGGCTGGAGCCCAGCACTATCAGATAGGTTCCACCTCTGTTTCTTCTGCTTGAGCTAGAGTATCGACATTTTTTAGGATCTCAGCATAGTATGGGCCAAAATACCTGCTGATTGTGATGCATCAGCTTGACAAACTTCGGCCTAGTTCTGTCAACTGTCCTTCGATGTGATTAAGGCCTTCAGGGAAGTGTAGCAGAGACTCCTGCATGCCATGAACCAAACAGCATTTGAGAAACAAAAGGAGGCGCTCATCAATGATACTACGAACACGTTTTTTTTTCTTGGTGATGTTCTGGAGTTGTCCTATAAGACATACTGTGTTTTAACTGCTTAGGGCAGTAAAGCCCAGGTTGTTGAGGCCATAATGAATTTCCTGAGACACCTGTTCACTCACATTCAACATAGCCTCTTCAGGCTTGGAGTTAAATTCCTCAGTTACAGCCTTGGTTATGCATTTCAGTTTATCCACAAATCCAGGTGAGTTGAATAAAATTGAACCAGAGAAACTTCTAGCCACTAGTAAGACTGAGGCCAATATAGTCAAGTGGCGCAAATGGGATCCCATTTCCTGGACCCGGATTCTGTCCATCAGCAGAGTCTGGTAAGGCAAGGAAGAAGCTGTTATAAGAAGAGTGTTCTAATGGAGGCCCTGATTACAAAACAATAAGGATATGCCACAACACACATTCCTACTTCAGGGAATTCTTCATTTTCAGGATCCCAGAGGAGGAGATTCAGGTAGCCCTGGTATAGCACCATTATGGGATTGGGAGGATCTGAATTCTGAGCTGCCTTGTTTGGAGGTGAACAAGCCATGCCGGAGGAGCTGGGGATGTCAGGAGAATTCAGACATGGTGTAATGAGGTCTGTGGCTGCTTTGATTAGCCATTTCTTGGTGTAATCAAGGAGATCTATGGCAGAGAAGGAAATACATATCTTAAAATTCAGGTCTTGAAGATGTATTTACGGTTAATAAAGAAGTGATTGTTTTAGGTCTTTCTGTCTTACATAAATGCTTCTCTCCCTTGCCCAAGAAAGAAACTCCCTATTTAAAAAGTAGAAATATTCTCTACCACTGTAAGATGGCAGACCAAAGGTCAAATCTCCCCTCTCCTGCCCTTAAATTTTACACATACTGGGTTGTTTGTCAAGGAGTTCCTGGAATTTAGCTCTTTCATACTGGATGGAATATTCCTGCAGGTAGGGTCGAATGCTCTGGATGGTATAGTTCGCCATGTCCATTTTCATTAGGCCCAGAACATGGAAGATGCCCCTGTCATAGGGAGAAATATAATATTTACACTATGAAAGGAAATCTAGTGTGGAAGGATAGAATCCAATCAATACGTCATAGAAGTCAGAGTATTTTAGACTTAGAAAGGACCTTAAAAGCAGCAGTTTTACTTCAACTTACAAATAAAAATGCTGTGACCAGTGACCCAAGGCCACATATATCTTAACCTTTTAACTACCAGTCTAGAGTTTTTACTACTGTAGCCATTCTGTCACCTGGAAAAAGGGTAGTCAGTGGAAGGACTGTGGGCAAAGGACCCACTATCTGTGGGTAGTTGGAATGTGTGTGATTGAACTTCTAACTCACTGGACAAATCGTATTACTTTTCTGGGTCTTGGTTACTCAAGCTGTAAAACAAGAGTAATGCTCATTCCTGCCCCCTCACAAAGTTAAAATATCTAGAAAAGGAGTAACTGAAATTTGTTTAAGAAAGAATTACTATACTGCAATGTCTTAACAGTGTCATGTTATAAAGGGGGTCCAAATGATCTAAAGATCATTAAATAAACCCTGAGAGACTATCATTGGAAAATAAAAGTGAATCATCCAGTGATAGTTTGGATATTTGGCCCCTCCAAATCTCATGTTGAAATTTGATCCCCAGTGTTGGGGATGGGGCCTGGTAAGAGCTATTTGGGTCATGGGGGGCAGATCTCTCATGAATGGCTTGGTGCCCTCTTGGCAATAATGAGTGAGTTTTTGCTTTATTAATTCACACGAGAGCTGTTTGTTCCAAAGAAACTGTCACCACCTCCTCCCTCTCTTGTTCCTTTCTCCAACCACGTGACACACTTACTCCCCACTTCACCTTCTGCTTTTATTTGGAAGCTCACTAAAGCCCTCACCAAAAGCAGATGCTGGCACCATGCCTCTTGTATAATCTGCAGAACAGTGAGTCAAATAAAAATTACCCAGATTCAAGTATTTTATTTATATTAATGCAAATTGAGTACCACATTCATAAAGTAGAAAAGAGGTGTTGGTCAGTCATTGGTACAGAAGAGCTAAACAAGACAGAGGCCAATAGGGTCTGGTTCAGAGTTCTCTGGTATGACGTCTAAGCCAGATTTTGGGGATAGCAAGTCTAGAATCTCACCTCAGTAACTGTACTGGATCTGTTATGCTCTGTAGTTTCTTTACTGCTTCATCTCGAACTGGTGCACATAGCAGGGTCATCAAACTAAAAATGTAGTTAGAGAGAGGAGAGACATCTAGGGCTCCATGTTTTGCTTCTTGCTTGAGGAGATCCATGTCCAGAACTTCTTTAATCTCATTTTTTAGGTGGATGTGGCGTGGTAATAGCAGTGATAGTAAAACCTCCTTAACTTCTGTCTTAAGTTCAAGAGCACAAGTGAATTTGGGAGGATTACTCAAGAGTTGTTCTCTTAAATGGTCCCCTAAAACATTGTACAATGTCTCCATGAACTTGTCTTCCAGACTGTTAGGAGATAAAACATTCTTTTCCATGTAGAAATCTTGGTTTACCATGATTTCATGAGCAATGCTCATCCTGGAAACTTGGTTAATTGTTTCTATTAGACGAGGAGAGTAGTTATTTAAACAGAAGTCTTCCTCTTCTTAGTTCTCTGATGTTTCAGAATTATGGGCTCCACACTTTGCTTCATTAGGATCATTTTGGAGTACAGTTTCCTCACTCTTGGGCATTTTGATGTTGTCTCTTCCTCTGTTCTGGACCGGCTACACACATTTTTATATATAAGTGCACATATTATATACATACAGAGGCTTGGAGGTGATAAACCTTCAAGGTTTAAACCTAGAAAGGTTTAGGTGATAAAGGTAAAACTATGAGAAATAAAGTTGTCTTCCTCCTCTCCTCCCCTTCTAGGGTAATGGCAAAATCAAGGAAAATGAATAGAAAATAGGCAGCCTGAATGGCTCCAAATCCTAGGACAACCTCCATATGTATATAATATGTGCACTCAGAAATAAACCCAAGCACATTTATTTCCATATAAAATTTATTATATGGACAAGGTAGCATTTAAAATATGTATATAATATGTGCACTTATATATAAAAATGTGTCTATATGTATATGTGTGTCCATATGTATATATATATGTGCACTTATATATAAAAGACATGAAAAGGATTCATAGAAATGTACAATATGACAATATAACATATATGTGTATATAAGTGTATATGTGTATCTGTGTGTATGTATGTATATAAGTGTATATGTGTGTATGTGTATATATGTGCACATAATGTGTACATAAATGTGTATATAATGTGTATACAATGTGTATATAAATATACACTTATATACATATAGACACACATAGACACATATACACACATGCACACATATACACACATAGACACATATACACTTATATACATATATACACACATATACATATACACACACATATATATTTTTTCATAAGATACATATACACACATACACACACATACACTTATATATATATATATATATATATATACACACACACAGATACATATACACACACATATACATTTTTTCATAAGATACATATATACACACATATACTTATATACACACACATACATAAGATTTCCCTCTTATTGGAAAACAGGCTCAGAAAGATGGTAAAACATGGTCAGAGTTATACACAGAAAGAAGTAGGCTTGGTACTCCAGCATTTCCTTCCATGATGCTGGGAATCCGATTTGGCTCAGAGTAGGCAATATAAAAACTTGGAATATGGCTGTAAAGTTTAGTAGCTGATTCACTGAACAAATATAAATGTAGATTTTATTCCTAACTCAGCCCCATATGGCCTATATAACCTTTTGTACATCATGACACTAAGGCATATTTGTTTTTGAATTTAAACATAAGCAATAGTAGTATAAAACTAGAATGAAAGATTTGAAAATTATGAAGGAAAGAATGAAAAACATGAAAAGGATTCACAGAAATGTACAATGTAACAAATAATTTTTAAAGATAGTAGGAAAGCATAAATAAAATTAATCATAAAAGAAAAGAATCATAATAGACAATAAAAGCTCATTGGGTATAAGTGAAGCCAGAAAGCTATGAAAAGAAAATATTAACTAGAAATTTGCCCTGATGTAAATTGAAACACACCATGAAACTACACTAATCAAAACAATGGGATGCTGTCACTAGAATAAACTACAGATGAGTGCAACAGAAATAGAGGTCCAGAAATAAAACCAAGCACATTTATTTCCATATAAATTTTATTATATGGACAAAGTAGCATTTAAAATTAGAGAAGAATGACATTCAATAAATGATCTTGGAACAATAGTTAACCATTTATTCTTCATATTTAAACTAAAATTCCTAATGAATGAAAGGTATTCAAACTTAATTAGGGAAATTTCAATATTCATAAAAACATATCAAAACACTCAAGGACATATCACTAACATGAAGCAGATGTTAACATTTTTTCATAAGATCTTCCTTTCTTATATTGATTTTTTTTTTTTTTTTTTGAGACGGAGTCTTACTATGTCGCTCTCAGTAGAGTGCTGTGGTGTCACAGCTCACACCAACCTTAAACTCTAGGACTTAAGTGATTCTCTTGCCTCAGCCTCCCAAGTAGTTGCGACTACAGGCACCAGCCATAATGCCTGGCTATTTTTTTCTTGCAGTTGTCATTGTTGTTTAGCTGGCCCAGGTCAGGTTCGAACCCACCAGCTTTGGTATATGCGGCTGGCTCCATAACCACTGTGCTATGAGCGCCAAGCCTCTTATATTGATTTTGATAAGTATAAGATTATGGTTATACTGTAGATGGCCTCTATTAGTTTCAGAAATGTCCCTTCAGTACCAATTTTCTTAAGTGTTCTGATCATGAAGGGATGCTGGATGTTATCGAAAGCTTTTTCTGCATCAATTGAAAGAATCATATGGTCCTTATTTTTAATTTCTGGAGTTTTTTTTAGAGTAAAGTATATCTCAGCAGCATGATATTTTCTTTATTATAATTTTTACCTGTGGCTCTTCTATTTCACAAATTAGAGGCCATCTTTTCTGTGGTAGTTCCTCCCCTTCTCCCAACTTAAGGATAATTTGAGAAAGATTTAATTTGATGGAAATTAATACAAATGTTTTAAAAAATTATAACTCAATTTGATTACATAAAGTATGCAAAACTGCAGCTTCCCATGTAGCTTTGGGGAAGAAAATAATTTTTATCATAACCTTTTATACAGTAAAAATATTGTACTCTCTACAATGCTTACTACCAAAAGATAGACTCTTGAATATCCCAGTTACTAGGAAATACACAGTAAAATATTTAGTAAAAATCCATGATGTAAGTAATTTATCTGCAAATAGTTCAGGAAAATAATTAAATCCTGAGAGAGAGAAAAATATGAGAAAGAGAAAGTGAATAGTGCAAGTTCACAAAATGTTGACAATAGGTAAATCTGAGTAAAGGACATATGGCTGCTTTGGTATTATTTTTATTTTAAAAATGTAAACTATTAATATTTTTATGACTGGGTGCCATCCAGTGCTCAGTTTCTGCAACTACATTCAAACTCCACTTCTCAAAACTATATTTGGAAATGCCTTTTGCTAATTTCTTTGTGGAGACAAGATAAATTTATGAAGCAAATGTGTGTGATATCAAAATTAGAAAAAAACAAAAACAAAAACAAAAGCTCAACAAACCAAAAAAGCCATAAGCTACTAAACATATGAGACCAGAACCCATGCTTTGTAATATCAAATGCAGATTTCTGCCTTCCTTAAGACTCTGATCAGCACACAGACTAAACCAAACTGGGGATATATGCATAATCTGTGATAATTATAGGGCATAGAATTATTCAAAACATCCATTTACTGGAGGTGAAGTGATCACAGTGATTTCTTTTTAATTTTTTTCTCCAAACAGTAAATGATGTTGCTCCAAAGTCCAAAACAGAAAAATAGGCTTGCTTGGCATCTTCGTAACTTGGTGAACACATTTCATTCTGGTTCACTTTTCACTCAAAGATCTTAATTTATTCACCTCACTCCAGTATCCCTGTGGATCCAAGATTTTGTCTTTAGTCCCTTCTAGGGCACCACAGGATTATCTCCTGTGCCCAGTTTTCCATTCCTTCTTTACTCTGGCCCTGGAAATTCTCTTTTCTAACTTGTGAGTTTTGCTGCTCACTTAAGAGGATTATTGTTATATTTTATTTAGCAATCTCTTTTTTGTTGTTGTTGCAGTTTTTGTCAGGGCCTGGTTCAAACCCGCCACCCTCGGTTTATGGGAGTGGTGCCCTACTCCCTGAGCCACAGGCACCAGCCTATTTAGCAATCTCTCCTATTGGAGTTGGGAGGCTTGACCTTGTTAAAGCATGCTTTTCAGAAAGGGGTAAAATCATAACAGTATACAAATATAAAGTGAACATGTGTTTTAATAAAGGAACTGCAAGATGTTAAACAGCCAGTTCAAAGGAATCAATCCTGTCAAAGAAGCATAATTTTACATGGAGCAAAGGAGTGCCAAAATAATTTTACTAACAGATAGAGAAACTGGATCATTCCCAGGGAGGAGAAAATTGGACCTCCATCTAACAAAATGTATTTACTGGTCTATAAACAAGACTTACTTTCTTTATTACTTCTCTGCAATTCCCAGAGTTGTAAAATAGCTCCAAGGCCATGGAAGGTAGGATCAGATAACTGGGAAGGTGGGCTCTAAATAGTGCTTAGTTTTCCATTGGAGACACCCAATTATGTTTGTTACTACTTCTAAATATTCTTAATACTTTAAATTTTATAGTGTATGTTCTTATAACTTTGAATTTTATAGTAATTTTACTATTTCTAAATGTTCTTACTACCTTGAATTTTATAGTAATTTTTCAGACACCCAATTTTTTTTTTTTTTTTTTTGAGACAGAGTCTCACTTTGTCACCCTGGATAGAGTGCCATGGCATCACAGCTTGCAGCAACCTCAAAGTCTTGGGTTTAAGCAATTCTCTTGCCTCAGCCTCCCAAGTAGCTGGGACTATAGGCTTCCACCACAATGCCCAGCTATTTTATTTTTTTTGAGACAGAGTCTTACTTGGTAAAGTGCTGGGGCATCACAGCTCACAGCAACTTCAAACTCTTTGGGCTTAAGTGATTCTCTTGCCTCAGCCTCCCAAGTAGCTGGGATCACAGTTACCTGCCACAACACCTGGCAATATTTGTGTTACAGTTGTCATTGATGTTTAGCTGGCCCGGGCCAGGTTCGAACCCACCACCCTGGGTGCATGTGGTTGGTGCCATAACCACTGTGCTATGGGCACCACCCTTTTTTTTTTTTTTTACTATTTCTAAGTGTTCTTATAACCTTGAATTTTATAGTAATCTTATAATATATATATTTTTTACCTTCATAGTGGGAAAAAAAACTATTTTTTTCCTCTATATATGCATTTTTTTTGGGGGGGGGAGGCAGAGTCTCACTATGTCACCCTCGGTAGAGTGCCGTAGCATCACAGCTCACAGCAACCTCAAACTCTTGGGCTTAAGTGATTCTTTTGCCTCAGCCTCTCAAATAGCTGGGACTACAGGTGCCCGCCACAGCGCCCAACTATTTTGTTATTGTTGTTGTTGTCGTTGTTGTTTAGCAGGCCTGGGTGTAGAACCTGCCAGCCCCATGTATGTGACGCCCTAACCTCTGAGCAACGGGCACCGAGCCTTTTCTCTCTCTTTTGCTGAATTGATAGAGAGCTAAGTTTGGGGATGGGAGTAGGAGATAAAGAAAGAAAAGGAATTACAGTCATATACTGCATAATGATGTTTCTGTCAATGTCAGACTGAACATGTATAACAGTGGTCCCACAAGGTTTTAATGGAGTTGAAAAATTCAAATTGCCTAGTGAGTGACATCATCTCTGTTGTAACCTCATAGTGTGACTGACACATTACCTTTCCTCCAGGTTTAGAAACACATATGTTCACCATTGTGTTACAACTGCCTATAGGGTTCAATATAGGTAACATACTGTACAGGTTTATAGCCAAGAAACAATAGGCTGAATCATCTAGTCTAGGTGTGTAGTAGACTAGACCATCTAGGTTTGTGTAAGTACATTAAATGATGTTCACACAACAACGAAATTGCCAAGGGATAGATTTCTCAGAAGACATCCCTGTGGTTAAGAGACAGGAAACTGTATTTTAATGTCATTTCTCCCATTTTCTTCTAAAATTTCGAAAATATAAGGACCATTAAATGCACATTTGATCCTGGTCTCTCTGGGGATCTTAATCTGTCAGGTGTTTTGTCTGTTTATGGAAGAAGTGGTGATGGGTGACAGGGAGCTATTGTTGGGCTATTGTTGATTTGTAGAATATGCACACAGTATAAATATTTAAGGTTCTGGGAACAGGAAATTCATTTTCACTGACCTACTCATAACAGCTCTCTGTGAAGCATATTTTGTAAGTCACTACAAGGAGTCTGAAAGACAAAGTTGTATTCAGGATTTTCCTTTAGATTTCAAGGTTGGGCATTATCACTTTTGTTTCCAGAAAGAAACATAAAACAAATTCTGCTCCTATGTTAGCATAGGGCTGAAGCATTTTTTTTTTTTTTTTTTTTGGAGACAGAGTCTCTCTTTGTAGCCCTTGGAAGAGTGCAGTGGCGTCACAGCTCACAGCAACCTCAAACTCTTGCCTCCCAAGTAGCTGGAACTACAGGCCCCACCACAATGCCTGACTATTTTTAGAGACAAGGTCTTGCTGTGGCTCAGGCTGCTCTGGAACCTGTGAGCTCAGGCAATCTACTGGCCTCGGCCTCCCTGAGTGATAGAATTATAGGTGTGAGCCACAGCACCAGACCAGGCTGAAAGCATTTTGAAGACAGCCCTGTATGCTGTACCCAGGAACCTCTAAAAGAACTAAAGGCAAAAAATGTTGTCCAGTGGGATAGCAGGGAGGAAAGATAACCTCTTTCTCCAGCAGTGGGCAAGCAGCTGGCTCTGCTTTTCGCTGATTTTATGCCTTTGTCTGGGAGGCAACAACTTGACTGAGCTAGTTGCTGTTTCAAGCAGAAGAGAGTCAGGGGGCAGAGAAACATTTGGAAAGCATTCTGTTTTCTCTAAATGTGGGAAGGAAGGAAAAATTTACAAGGAAGAAAAGACTCAAAGTTTCTCTGAATACTTGTGTAAGTAGAAATCTGAGGAGTGGAATTACTAGGTTGAAGGATGTGTGCATATTTTAATCAGTTTTATGTACTCCCTGTAAGTTAATTTGATAAAACTTCTATGAAACAAGGTAACATGGAAATCATTCATAATAAATGAGAAGTGCAGGAGATAAAATCTGGACTGATCTATACCTAAAAAGGGAAAGGAATGTTAAAAATACTGACGTGGTGGATATTTTTCTTGCAATAGGGTTATGTGTGTGTTTTTAAAAATTGTTATTTTGATCAACATGTCCGTAATAATAATTTGATCATTTTAAAAAGCAAAAATTAAGCATAAGAAAAAATATGCATTTGCTAATTGCTGTAATTACACCTCTTGCGATCTTTTCCATTTTACCCTTATATAACCCTGAAGAGCATTAAGTAATATATGACACTGGATTAAGTGATAGTAGGCAACCCTGGGGTCAAGATCACCTAGGAACTGTTCATTGCCTATTTGTTCTTTCTAAATCCCGGCTCCTTAGGGTTTGCAGGATTCGGGAATCTTACAGGATTAAATTCATAAGCAGCCTGATGTCAAACGTTCTCCTGGTCTTGTCCAGAAAAGCAGCGATGCAGGGTGTCGAGTGGGGTAGGAGAGCAGGGCCCAGAGGAGAGAAGTGGAGTGAGCAGCCTGTCCCCTGGGGCTGAGTGCAGGGCGTGACCCTTTGCAGGAGAGCGCCAACCCCCTGGCGAGGCGGGGAGGCCCAGAGCACCTGCGGGCCCATCTGCTTGTCCTGAAGTCCTGGGTGACCCACAGATGAGACCACTGCCCACTTGTGCCTCTGCCTCCCAGGAGCTGCGGTAGCTCCCAGAGGAAGAGAGTTAATTTGATAACTCCTGCCTGAAATGGCATGTCCCTCCACCCTGGGAGGGAGGGGTCCGCGTGAAGCTGATGGAGACTAAAAGGAGTCCGAGTTGTGTCCTGACATTCACACAACAAAGCGGAAGAAAGGGGCTCGAGGCCGAGAGCTTCATCTGGGTGCTGGAGAGCCCAGGCCGCACGTCTGGCAGGTTTGCTGGTCGGTAGCGCAGAGCTGCGGCCAAACCAAGTCACTGGGACTGCAGGCGCCCACCACAACGCCCAGCTATTTTTTTTGTTGTTGCAATTGTCATTGTTGTTTAGCTGGGTTCAAATCTGCCAGCCCGGGTGTATGTAGCTGGCACCTTACACACTGAGCTACAGGCGTCGCCTCATTTTTCTGTTCTTTAGATGCTTCACTTAGCATTAGGTCTCCAGTTTCATCCACATTTTTGCAAAAGACTTTAATTCCTCTTCTTTTATGGCCAAGTAATACTCCATGGTATATGTGGTATATGTACATAAGCCACATTGTGTGAATCCACTCATGAATTGATGGGCATTTGGGTTGATATCAGCTTTGCAATAGCAGATTATGCTGTAATAAACTTGCAAGACTTTTTGCAAAAGTCAAATAATATTTGACAAATAAATTTGAAGACTTTTTGGTAAAATGACTTCTTTTCCTGCAGGTAAATACACCATAGTGGGATTGCTGGTTCAAATGTTAGGGATCCTTCTATTTCTTTAAGGACTCTTCTTACCCTTTTCCGTGAGGATTATACTAATTTGCAGTCCCACCAACAGTGTATTTTCCTTTCTCTCTGCATCCATGCCAGCATCTATCGTTTTTGGACTTTTTAGTAAAAGCCATCCTAGCTGGAGTAAGGGATATCGCACTGTGATTTTAACTTACATTTCCGTGATGATCAGTAACATTGAGTATTTTTTCACATTTATTGGTCTTTTGTGTATCTTCTTTTGAAAAGCTTCTGTCATGTCTTTTGTCCACTTTTTAATGAAGTTGTTTGTATTTTTCTTGCTGATTTGCTTGAGTTCTTTGCTATCAGCCCTTAATTGGATGCATAGCTTGTAAATATTTTCTCCCATTCTATTGGTCGTCTATTTGCTCTGTTGATTATCTCCTTCACTGTACAGAAGCTTTTTTATTTCATCAAGTCCCATTTATTTATTTATGCTGTTGCTGTAATTCCCATCGAGGTCTCCTTCATAAATTCTTTGCCTAGGCCAAGATCTAGAAGAGTTTTTCTTACATTTTCCTCTAGAATTCTTTATGCTCTACATTTAAGTCTTTATCCATCTTGAATTAATTTTTGTGAGTGGTGCAAGATATGGATCCTGTTTCATTCTTCTGTATTTGGCTATCCAGTTCTGCCAGCACCATTTATTGAATAGGGCTTAGACTCTTGCCCAGTGTATATTATTGTCTGCTTTGCCAAAGATCAGTTGGCTGCATGTGGATGGTTTGTATGTGGATTCACATAGAGCTGATGTTAACTCCACGCTGCCTTCTAGTGATATGCGCAGGTGTCACATCTATGATGTTACAGATGTTGCTGAACACTAAGAGGAAAACCCCAAAACTGCAAAGGAATGTGAATAGGCTTCCCCAGCGTGACCTCCTCAGAACCCTCCTTCCCAATAAGTCTTCAATCAGAAAGAGAAGGAAGCCTTAGTTCTCATGGGAAAACGTTCTTAGATGAGTTCTGACACTTAAAGTTTCAAATTCTATAACTGAGTGGGGCGCACTCAATTTCCTGAGTCTAGAGCTCAGGTCATTTCCTGAGCACATCCTCTTCCTGCTTCAAAGTCTCCTCAGCATCTTTATTTTTGCATCACCAGCTGGAGGAGTGGTAGAATCTGAACCCCATGCCTGAATCCCAAAGAGGACAAAAACATGCACTGTGTTTGGCCTTCTTTGCAGGTGGAAGAAAAGAGCGCATGTGGGGGGATGGACACCAGCAAGCAGGAAAGAAGTGAGATTTGGTTGAGAGGAAACAGAGTGGTTTGGCCTTGAGAGAAGGCAATTCCAAAATATCATGTTTCCCCTCTGAGCGCTGAGATACAAATATCACAGGAATGATTTGAAGGAAATGAACACAGGCAAACAAAAGCTGGCATTTCTAGAGAGCAGCTGAGCTCAGGACATAGAAGAAATGTTGATGTCCGGGGTCTCATCTCCTTCCTTCCCTCCTCTCCTCCCCTTTTCCTCATCCTTATACCCACTATTTTACTGCTTGAAATTCGTTTTAAGTGACAATTAAAGGCAGCTGTGAAGGAGAAAAGTTAAAAATACACAGACCATGTAGCCCGGGAGAAGAGTACAATTGAAAACAGTTTAATGTAGTCAACTGCATGTGAACTTTATGTCCATCCTGTGCACTATTTTGTGACTGGCTTCTTTCACTCAACACTCTGTCTGTTAAATTCATCTACACTGTTGGATGTAGCAAGAGTTTGTTCTCTCTCACCACCCCCACCCCTGCATTCTCCCAGCCCCAGAAAGCCACGAATCCACTTTTTCTCCATAGATTTGCCCATTCCGAACATTTCATATAAATGGAATCACACAACATGTAGTCTTAGCATGTTGTCAAGGTTCATTCATATTAGGGCATATATCAGTACTGCATTTCTTTTTATTGTTTAAAAATATTCTTTTGGGGTGATGCCTGTGGCTCAAGGAGTAGGGCGCCGGCCCCATATACCAGAGGTGGCAGGTTCAAAACTGGCCCCGGCAAAAACCTGAAAAAAAAAATTCTTCTGTTTGAGTATACCACATTTTATTTATCCATCCTTCAGTTGATGGACATTTGGGTTCTTTCTACCTTTTGCTGGTGATGCAAAAATAAAGATACCAGGGAGACCTTGAGTCCATTACACCTGTATTCTAATCCAGCTGTAATGGACTTTGTGTACGCATTTTTGTGTATAGTGGACATATGTTTTCATTTTTCTCAGGTATATACCTAGGAGTGGGACTGCTGCATTATATGGTAACTCTATATAGGAATTGCCAGTTTTCCAAAGCATCTACACCATTTTACATTCCCAGCAACAGAGTAGGAGGATTCTAGTGGTTCCATGTGGAAGTATGACTGTCTTTTTGATTCTAGCTATCCCAGCAGGTAGGAAGGGGTATCTCACTGTGGCTTTGACTTATATTTCCCTGCTGGATAATGATATTGAGCATATATTTTTTTTTTTATTGTTTGGGATTCATTGAGGGTACAATGAATTGCACTGATTGCATTTGTTAAAGTCCCTCTTATAATTGTGCCCCCCCCAAGAGACATGCCATACACCGTGAGCCCCATCCCCCTCCTCTATTCCCTTTTCCTACCCCCTCACTTCCCTACCCCCACCTTGTATTAGAACATCTACTGCCTTCACATTAGAATTCAGTACATTGGATTCTTGCTTCTCCATTTTTGTGATGCTTTACTAAGAATAATGTGTTTCACTTCCATTCGGGTTAATATAAAAAATGTAAAGCCTCCATCTTTTGTTTTTTTTACAATTTTTGGCCAGGGCCAGGTTTGAACCCGCCACTTCTGGTATATGGGGCTGGTGCCCTATTCCTTTGAGCCACAGGCACCACCCCAAGCTTCCATCTTTTTTAATGGCTAAATAGCATTCCATGGTATACAGATGCCACAGCTTGTTAATCTCTTCCTGACTTGGTGAGCATTTAGCTTGTTTCCACAATTTGGCAGTTGTAAATTGAGTTGCGATAAACAGTCTAGTGCAAATGTCCTTATGACAAAATGATTCTTTTTTTTCTTCTGGGTTGATACCTAGTAACGGGATTGCAGGATCAAATGGGAAGTCTAATTTGAGTTCTCTGAGAATTCTCCATACTTTCTTCCAAAAAGGTTGTATTAGTTTGCAGTCCCACCAGCAATATAAAAGTGTTCCCTTCTCTCCACATCCACACCAGCATCTGCAGCTTTGAGACTTTGGGTATTGACCATCTTTTCAGGTGCTGTTGGTCATTTGTATATCTTCTTTGAAGAAATGTCTCTTTAGATTACTTGCCTATTAAAAAACGGATTATTTGCCTTTTTGTTATTGAATAATAGTTCCTTATATATTCTATAAATAAGTACCTTATTAAATTATTATTTACCAAAACTTTATCCAGTTCTGCAAATTTTTATTTTACTTTTCACTTAAATTTTGATAATGTTCACATTTTCTAATTTTTCCTTTGTTGTTGCATAATTTTCGTCATATCTAAGAAACCTAAAGTAACAAAATTTATGCCTTTCTTTCCCTAAAAGTTATGTAATTTTAGTTTGTCCATTTAGGTCTTTGATCTATTTTTAAGTTAATTTTTTGGTACATGTTATAAAGTAGAAGTCAAACTTCATTCTTTTACATGTGGATATCCAGTTGTCTCAGTATCAATTATTGAAGACTATTCTTTTTCTATTGAATTATCTTGAAATTCTCTCCAAAAACAATGGACCATCAATTAGGTCCACTGAATCATCTTGAAACTCTGTCAAAAAACAATGGACCATCATTGTGCACGTTTGTTTCTAGACTCTAACTTTAATACCATTAATCTATAAGTGTAGCGTTATGCCAATGCCACACTGTCTGGATTACTGTAGCTTTGTTGAAAAATTTTTTTTAGAGACAGAGTCTAGCTTTGTCACTCGGTAGAGTGCTGTGGTGTCACAGCTCACAGCAACCTCCAGCTCCTGGGTTTAGGTGATTCTCTTGCCTCAGCCTCCCAAGTAGCTGGGACTACAGGCGCCCCCCACAATATCCAGCTATTTTTTGTTGCAGTTTGGCCAGGCGGGGTTTGATCCCGCTACCCTCCGTGTATGGGGCCAGCGCCCTCCCCACTGAGCCACAGGCGCTGCTTTGTTATAATTTTTTAACTTGAGAAGTTTGAGTTATTCAACTTTGTTCTGTATAAAGATTGTTTTGGCTATTCTGAGTCTCTTGAAATTGCATTTGAATTTTTCAATTTCTGTAAAGAAGTCACCTGCGACACATATTTTGACAGTTATTGCTTTGAATCCATAGATCAATTTGGTGAACATTGCCATTTTAACAATATTAAATCTTCCAATCCATAAAAATAGGATGCTTTCTATGTAATTAGTTCTTCTTTAATTTCTTCCAACAATGTTTTGTATTTTCAGAGTGTACATTTTACATTTTTGTTACATCTGCTCCTAAGTATTTTATTATTTTTGATGCCATTGTAAATGGAATTATTCTCTCAATTTTATTTTCTGTTGGCTCACTACTACTCTAAGGAAATACAATTGATTTTGTATATTGATCATGTGTTCTGCCACTTTACTGAACTCATTTATTAGTTCTAATAGTTTTTTTGTGGAATCCTAGCATTTTCTGCTTACAAGATTATATTATCTACAAATTGACATCTTTTTGCCTTTTATTCCTCACTTAAATGTTCTGCCTAGAACTTTCAGCATAGTATTGAATGGAAGTGTTGAGAATGGACATTTTTGTCTTGTTCCTAATCTTAGGAGAATGTCATTTGTCTTCCACCATTGAGGATATTAGCTCTTATTTAAAAAAAAAAAAAAAAAGGAATGGTATTAGCTGTGAATATTTTGTAGATGTCATTTGTCGAGTTGCAGTTTACTGGTTTTGTGTGTGTGTGTGTGTGTGTGTGTTGTTTTTATCAGCCTTAGGTTGCTGAAGGAAGTTCACCTCTATTCCTAGTTTGTTGAATGTTTTTATCATGAAGAGCTGTTGAAGTTATGAAAATTCTTGTGCATTGCCTTTGCTGACCTTGGGTACAAAGTAAGCTCTCATTTCTGTTGTGTATATACCAAGGCGTGGAAGTGCTGAGTGACAGGGTGTGCATAAGTTTAACTTTAGAAGACATTGCCAAACCATTTTCTAAAGTGCTTGTACTAATTAAGACTTCCCCCAGCACCATGTAAAGATGCCAATCATCTTACAAAGTGTGCTTTATTAAACCACCAGATAATGGAGCCACCTCTTCACGTCTGACGTCTTCAAAAATAGCTGCCTCCTGGGTGCCCAGCGCTATGACTGTGAGCAGCAGGTCCCATTCTTTGACAAATGTAGGAGTGACCCAGATTTATCATTCCCATAGTCACATTGGTAGGAATTCAGTTTGTAGGGGGAAAACCATGTAGGTTTTTAATCTGCCGGTGTAAGACATGAAAAATATCATTTTTACTTTTCATTTTTTCACTAGAAACAGATTTTCATAGCTTTATTAGTTTGTAATTTTTAGCTTGATTAGTCTATAATTTGTCTATTCAAGTCCTTTACCTTTCAGAAAATAAGATATTTGATTTTTATTGGTGTGTAAGCCCTCTTTATTAATGAAGTTACTGTCCTGTTATCTGTAATGTTTACATATTTTTAAATACTGTTTTTCCAGAATCTTGGTTTATCTTGGTGGAATTTTATTTTATGGATATGGAACTACCAGTGGGTTGCCAGTTCCTTACAGTTTGGGGCAATAGTGTCATGTTAAGAAACTTCTTAACTTGCACACTCTCATCTAGAAGTATGCAAATATTCTGTCTTTCCCCCCACACATTGCTGTGTGTATGTTTTAAATATTTCTTCTTTACTGTATCTGAAATTTATTTTTATGTGTAGTATGAAATGGAGGTTTGGTTTTCTTTCTTCCTTAATAGGGAAAGAATTTACAAGTCTGTGACTTTTCATCAACGTGGATAGGGGCCGTGTTAATCTTTGTGTTCTTAATGATTATGAAGAGAGTATTGCTACAGATTTGGAAGGAGAAATGGTACTTTTTAATCCCTGAATAAAGTGGTCTTACTTGTTCACTGTAGGAAATTTGGAAACTGAAAATACCTAAAACCTAAACAGAATGGGGCAATTACACACGCCTCTCCTTCAGTCTCATCTCATCCTGGCGCTGCTCCTGTGTATAATGACTTAGAGATCTAAAAATAGATCTGCCATTCAATCCTGTAATTCCTCTACTGGGCATATACCCAGAAGACCAAAAATCACATCATAACAAAGATATTTGTACCAGAATGTTTATTGCAGTCCTATTCATAATTGCTAAATCATGGAAAAAGCCCAAGTGTCCATCAATCCACGAATGGATTAATAAACTGTGGTATATGTACACCATGGAATATTATGCAGCCTTAAAGAAATATGGAGACTTTATCTCTTTCATGTTTACATGGATGGAGCTGGAACATATTCTTCTCAGTAAAGTATCTCAAGAATGGACATAGAAGCTTCATCCAAGATGAGATGAATGTTGTAAC
>CAUYPK010009694.1:0-29431 GCA_963574355.1 Loris lydekkerianus
ATGTCTTAAGTTTAAATCCTTAATCCAATGAGAGTCTATATTAGTCAATGGTGAAAGGTACGGGTCCAATTTCAGTCTTCTGCAGGTTGCCAGCCAGTTCACCCAGCACCATTTGTTAAATAGGGAATCTTTTCCCCACTGCATGTTTTTAATTGGCTTATCAAAGATCAAATAACGGTATATAGCTGGATTTATCTCTTGGTTCTCTATTCTGTTCCAGATATCTATTTCTCTGTTTTTGTGCCAGTACCATGCTGTTTTGATCACTATGGATTTGTAGTAAAGCCAAAAAATTCTTAACGAATACTACAAGAAACTTTATTCTCAGAAATATGAAAATCTGAAGGAAATTGACCGATACTTGGAAGCACGTCATCTTCCAAGACTTACCCAAAATCAAGTGAAGTTTTGATAAAGCCTTACTTTTCTGATGGTGAAGAATATTTTTTTCTTATCTGTATGTATATTTTTCATTTGAAAGCATTAATTAAATATTATTTTCATTTTGTTGAGTAGGAAAAAATTGAAAAGTTCAGAAACCAATGAGCACATAGCTAGAACTTTACCTCTCCTTTCCTCACTCTGACCTTTCCATTCCAGAATCTGCCTTGCATTATACAGAAAAAAAAGTAATTGCAGAATTTTGGTTAGAATATTGATGAAAGTTTTCTCACATAGATCTATGGATTTATTTTTAATAGCATTGAAATTGCTGTTAAAATAATATGAAATGCTTGAATTTGTCCTCTAAGGACCTCTTGCTTGGAATTTAAGTCAAGAGTTTCCATGAATGTTTTGATGTGACTTGTGTTGAGGGAATATGGTGCTTTTCAGTGATCGTATTTCTGACTGAAGTCTTTTTGTGAACATTTCGTCCTGTTATTTCCTTTATCATGTTAGTACTTCATTTGAATTTTTAAAACACATATAAATATACATTATTTTAAAATAAAAATAATTTTGTAGGAATACAGGACCTACTATATAGATTGAATACCATTGGTGTTGTATCAGAGGTTTCTAGTGTTGAGACTTATTTATTATTTCAACACTATCTCAGTAGTTTTTCTTGGCTTACATGAGCATTCAAGTATGAACTAATATTCTGTTCATCTCTGAAAAGAACTTATAGGACTTAATTAAAATAGTTGTTGTATCCATATGAAAAACCATCAGTTTATATCTATAAGGTATATTAATTTAAATATTCTAAAGAAGTAAGTCTGTATAATAAATTTTGGTATCCATTTAAATCTGAAGTAATAAGTCTTAGAGGTATTATTGTTATACTGTTAGAAAGTTAAAACTAGCATTTTTATTTAAACAATCAAATCACAGAATGGTATAGAGATCACATTGGCCTGCCTTTGAAATTGTAGCTACATACATCAGTCTGTAAATAAAACAGGCATTAAGTGTTTGCCATCCCTGGAAGAAATAAAAGAAATATTGCTAAATTTCATCTTTTTGAAGTCCAACATAATTATAACTATCAGATAGGAATGATAAATATCTTAAAGTATCTGCTATAAGCTCAAAGCTTTCTTTAATAGAAAACTTGAAAGAAACAAATCAAATGCCATAAATAATTTTTGAGTTCACTAATTGGTGATGAGATTTCTACATCATCAATTTACCAGTAAAGAAGTCAGTGGTAAATGGACTTCTGGCAAATTGATGTGTTTATTTCTGCCCATGAGGTATAGCAATTTGAAACATCTTCACTTTTTTGTACTGTGGCAAAGCTTAATATTTTTTTCTTAGACATACAAAATATCATAAGATTCTATTTATTCTTCAAAGAACTTAGTGTCAATTCCTCTGACAAGTGTTTGAATACTTAGTCTGTGCATTCATTCAGTATTACTGAAAATTTCCTTCGGGCAAGGAAGTATGCTTTGAGATAGCTTTACAAAGATGCAAAAAAATAGCATTTGCCTTTCAGGGACTTTATAGCCTGAAAACCTCCGTCTAATGGGAGAGAGATAATTACTGTAGGGTTCCACAGTGGAGCTATATAGAATGCTGTTGTGAAAACAGGACATCGTCCACTCCAGAGGTTGGATCCAGGGACTGAGAGATAAAGAATAGGTTGAGTTCGGAGAAGACATTTTCGAGAAGACACTCATTCTCAGTCTTTATTTCATTGTCACTTAAGAGGTGCAGAAGAGAGGAAGTATCTATGCAGAAGAATATAAGCAAAACCAGAGGCAGGTGTGAGGGGATGTCATGTTTAGAGAGTTTCAAGAATGCCAATATTCCTAAACACTGAGAATGTAAAGGTGTGTGCAGGTGGCTGGAGAGGGATGTAGGGGACCAGCATCTAAAGAACCATATGTTCCATGCCAAATAATCAAGTTTGGTCTGAAAGATAAATGAGTAGCCATCAAACAACTTTAAACTAGGGAGTGTGTGGTTGGATGTGCATTTAGTAAAAATCACCCTGAAACAATGTGGAGAAGGGGCTGAAGGGGGGGGAGCACTAAAGGCAGTGGTGTCGCTGGTGAGAAGTGGCAACGGCATAATCCTAGGCTAAAATAATTAGAATGGAAATATATAGAGGAATCTGAGAAAGACCTGGAAAGCTAAATTCATCAGACAAGGTGAATGAATTAAATATGGGGGAAACAAAGGTAAAAGTAAGGGTTCTGGGAGATTTCCCATCTTGAGTGACTGCTTGGGAGTGATACTGCCTAAGAATTGAAGATCAAAGAAGTAGTGAAATGGGGGGCAGAGAGACAGAAGAGGGAATTCTAGATGGGTGAAGACAGATTCTGTGTAGAATGAATATAACGTAAGAATTCTAATGTTTGGGCGGTGCCTGTGGCTCAGTGAGTATGGCCCCGACCTATATACCTAGGGCGGCAGGTTCAAACCTGGCTCTGGCCAAACTGCAACAAAAAAATAGCGGGGCATTATGGCCGGAGCCTGTAGTCCCAGCTACTTGGAAGGCTGAGGCAAGAGAATCGCCTAAGCCCAGGAGTTGGAGGTTGCTGTGAGCTGTGACGCCATGGCACTGTACCAAGGGTGATAAAGTGAGACTCGTTTCTACAAAAAAAAAAAAAAAAAAAAAAAAAAGAATTCTAATGTTTGAGTTGGGGAGACACATCAAAATCATCATCAATGTCCAAGATCTCTGTCCTCTGGGAAATTGAGATTAAGACAAGGTAAATAACACACAAGAATATTTAATTACATTTTATTAAAAAATAAAACTTAACATACAGTTTCATTTGTGACTTTTCCTTGATCACGTGTATAACTTTCCTTGAGGTTGTGGGTTTTGTTCACCATTGCACATCAGGGCCGGAGTGTCCCAGTGCCTAGTCAGTCATGTTTGTGGGATGGGAAATGGAATGGAGAATAATGTCTGTCAGCTGAATTGTGTTCTGCAGCGAAAGTGGTCAAAGTTTAGAAAAGCTCAGCAATCTTGGAATAGGCAAAGAAGACTTATCACACAAGGGCAGGACTAGTGAGTAGGGGTCAGCCAGCTGTCCAGGAGAAGAAAGCAATACTGAAGGAAGCAACAACTGTGATTGAGACAGTGAGGGTGGAGCCAAGGGCATGGTGGAGGGGAGAGAGCAGCCGGTGGATGGAGGTATGGCCTATTTATAAAATGCCTTGCAAATCAGGAGAATTTTGCTTTGGTGCAAAAAACAAAAACGATAAGAGGCGTAGTTTGAGATAGAAGAGATAGACTGATACATAATACATTAAAGAATAAATACTATTATTGGCTTGGTGCCCATAGCTCAGTAAGTAGGGCGCCTGCCACATACACCAAAGCTGGCAGGTTCCAGCCCTGCCCAGGCCTGCTAAACAACAATGACATCTGCAACCAAAAACAGCCGGGCATTGTGGAAGGTGCCTGTAGTCCCAGCTACTCAGGAGGCTGAGGCAAGAGAATTGCTTAAGCCCAAGAGTTTGAGGTTGCTGTGAGCTGTGACACCACAGCACTACCCAGGGCAACATAATGAGACTCTGTCTCAAAAAATAAACAAAATAAATATTATTATTTACTCTAAACGTGTCCAAATTCCTTTCATCTATAGACTACTGAAAATATCTAGCCTTTGCATTTTAGGGACATTTTCCTCTTTCTCTGTCCTTACCTCCCTGAAAGTCGCGTCTTCATAGATATACGGTGACCTGCCCAACCCCCAGCTTCTCTTACAGATTCCTCTTTGTGCCAGCATTCTTGGAGAACCCCCCACTTCAAGAAAACCTGCTTATTTTTCTTGATCCAGACTTTTCAAATGTGTATCATTCCCCAGCATAAATACTATAAATTTCCTTGAATATCCAGAAAGCCTAAAGACCTGTATTAATATTTATTAAGCTCCTAGGATAAGAGCCTTAAGGTGAGAATTCTGCTGAGGAGGTCAAAGACAAACTAGACTTTTCTCTGTCGTAATAAATGCATATAAGGAGAGATTTTGTTGAATAAGTGAAGCTAGAACACTGGAGAAATTTATTTCCTAATTTAAATGTGCTTAAGGCATTTCCCCAGGTTTGTTTTTTCCAATGAATAATTTTATTGCTCTATTTTTATTTATAATGTTTATTAGGTCTTTTTTCTTTTATGGACTGATTGTTTTCAAATGCTTTCGAACTAAATCTTGCAGTATGACTTTCAGTCTGTGAATGTTGAGCTTCAGTGTAGGAGATTCATTTGGATACTGACACATTGGGATAGCACCTGTCTTAAGAAATTTCTTTCTTTGCTTAAAAAATTGACACCACCTGTGCTGGTCACTCTCTGAATGAAAAGATAGTCTCTTTTTTTCAGTGTGTGTCTACAGGTAGTGTTCTTTCCATTTCAGGTATTGTGTGCCACCTGTGTTGACTTCTGTGTCTCCTCTGCTCCTCCTTATAAACCTGTGTTCCTTCACATCCATCTTTTCACTGAGTGTCAGTCTCCCCACAGCTGTAGTTTCCAATCATAATAAATAGGAATGCTGCTATTGGCTCATATGCAGTTGACCATGTATTTGATGTGCTGTAGGTCAACTAACTTAGAATGCATTGTTTATTATGGGCCAGATTTTTGATTATCAGTTTTGACTCAATTATGACCATTCTATATAACTGGTTTGTTTTTTTCTTAAACAGAAATTGATTTTGAGACTGCTTTGAATCCAAAAAACAATCAGCATTCTAAATAAAACTTCTATAGAAAAAATAGAAAGTACCAAAATCAAAGAAACAAACCTATGCAGGGAAGATGAAAGGATAAATACAGCCTTTGAACTCAAAGATCTTATCATCTAGCTTCTCCGACTTACCATCATTTCTTCACCCTGAGCTATGTTCTAAGAGATAGTAGAATATGGAATGAGAAATTTCTACATGAAACAATAAAACTGTATGCATTTTTATATAGTCTGATGTATATACAATAATGATAAGACAAAGGAGAAAAATACTTTATATAATTAATAAAGATATATATTGTTATATATAAATTCCATATGAATTGCATTATTATGAATTTGAATTTTAAGTTAAGGATGTTGTTTAATTTGCAGACTGTTAGCTGGAAAGCTAGAGAATAGGGCTGTGTCTGTGAATTATTATGTTAAGTGTGACTACTCTAGACAGCAACCTAGAGATATTTTCTAAAGGAATTGAAGGGAAAAAGCGTTTTTTATTTCTCAGTTACCTTAAAAAGAAAATCAAAGCAACATGAAAGGTTTCTTCCCCTGAACAACCCAAGATAATTGGTGTTTCATTGCATTCTTTTTCAGACCTCCTCCAACCTATCAGTTGCCAAGTTAAAAAAAAACAACAAACAACAAAAACAATGAATCAATGAACAAATGTTTGCAAAGGCTTTTGCCCTAAGGCAATGCAATTGTGACCTTAAATGCTTTAAGTCTACTCCTTACAAATGTTATACTTTCCCAAATCAAGCAACATGATGTGCATTGCTAGTTATAGCTTTTAGCTGATTTCCTAAGTCATCTTAACACAAGATGTGCAGCGATGGTGGTCAGGAATGGAAGTTTCTTGGTTAGAGAGGTCTTTTTCTCCTTTAGGCATCAGAGGCAAATCATTATTTAATAATTTGATTGATAGGTCCTCTGTCTTCTTTCCTGATTCCTTCTTTTCCTCACCCTTTCATCTGCTTGTTCTCAGCAGGGATTTCTCTATCCTTCTCTATTCTCTTGTTTCTTCCTCTGCACACTTACCCAATTCAATTTCTCAGACCATCATTCTGAGTAGTTGATCCCTAGGTGGGCTATTATCTATTATTTCCAGCTGGAGTCTCACTTCTGAAAACTCTGAATTCCCATTTAGCCACACACCTATGGGCATATCATGGTACCTAAATGCACATGTTGAAAACTGAACTCATCGTTTATTTATTTTTATTTTTGAGGATTTCATAATAATTTTACATATGTATGAAGTACATGTGCTATTTCAATATATGCATACAATGTGTAATGATCATTTTTTTCAATTCTCCCCCCCCCCCCCCTTGCTATTTTCTATGGATGTTAGCTGTGCCATTGTCTCTCCAGTGTACTGGGGTTTAAACTTGGTAGGTATTTTATCATGGTCCCTCTATCTTTTTCTCTAACCTTAACTCATCGAATCATTTTCGTAATTGATTAATGTGTTCTTCTGGAGTGGCTTATCTCTTTCTGGTCTATTATTTCTGCCTTTGTCTGTTGCAGGAACCTACTGATTTTCCTTCTGTTGGCTTCCCCCCCGGTATGAGCTATGGTGCTGTCAGATTCATTTTAATTAAGAATCACATGGGTCAGATGAATGGTTGGTTCCCTGTTGCCTACAAAATAACTGGACTTTCAGATTCCTCCCTACTCTGACATATGAAATTTTTCAACCTTGAATGTAGTGATTCCCTAGTATATCAATGCTAGAATTTATTTCAGGCAGTGACTTAATACCATCTCACAAAATGCCTGAATATTTAACAACTGCTCATGAGGCTGCTCCCATCTGCAGCACACTCCAGCTTGCGTCAATCTACAGCTCTTCATTTACTCTGCTGTCCCCCCAGCCAAGCTAAACACCTTCCTAGTTTTGGTGAAAGTGATTTCTAATCATATACTCTTGTCTCTGAACCAAAAGGTCGATGGTCACTACAGAACAGCTGGTCTTCTGATCCTTGATTTTTCTTTCCTGGAATTATCTCCTTAACTAATATCATTAAGTTAAAGCTTCTTATTTCCAGAGGATCATTTCATTCGTTTTGCTATAGACTCTCTGACTCCCTCAGCTCCTGCTGTATATCATGAAGATGCCCATTGCCTCCTTTAAGAACACAGGTAGGGTAGAATGATAATTAACAAGTTGAGCCATGTGTTTACTCTTGGAGCTGTTCTGAGGCATCACCTCTCTGATGGCCAGTTCGTGGGCAGGGTACCAGCTCAGTCATATAGGGCTCAGTGATCAGAAGAGTCCCTTTCATGCTCCATCATCAGTGTCCTTACATTTTTAATAATCTCACCTTTAAATTTTTATATGTCTGATGGAACAATGAAGCTATGTATGAGCCTACCTTCTCTGGCTTCCCCCATTCCTAGTACTGGCTCTGAACCACCCATACCCCTAGGCCCTGCCTGGCCTCCCCTTTCTTATCCCAGCTGCTGCCCACTGCCCACAGAAGGACTTTGGGCATGGCTAAATCCTATGGCATCTCAAGTCAAGCGATAATGTCTACCTTCCCAGCCCCAGGCTGACCTTGCCACAGCACATTTGTTAAAAGACTCAGCAGGGTCTTGGTGCCTGTAGCACAGTGGTTATGCTGTCAGCCACGTGCACTGAAGCTGACAGGTTTGAACTCCACCTGGGCCAGCTAAACAACAATGACAACTGCAACAACAACAACAACAAAAAAATACCTGGGCATTGAGATGGGGGCCTGTAGTCCCAGCTACTTGGGAGGCTGAGGCAAGAGAATCACTTAAACCTAAGAGTTTGAGGTTCCTGTGAGCTGTCATGCCACAGCACTCTACCAAGGGTGACATAGTAAGACTCTGTCTCAAAAAAAAAGACTGGGCAGGAAGGATCCTCTTGCCCACTGTCCTACTTCAAATATATAGCCTGTTCCTGCAAAAAGGCTGCAATATCCTCTGTCACCAAGGGTCATACTGGGGGTCTGTGGGAAGAGGAGACACCTAGCTTCATTTCCCCACGTCTGTCCAGAGCACACAGCGTGAAGGTGCAGTGCACCTGCAGGAACGTGTGGTCTGCACACGCGCAGAATCGTCGTGCAGGCACCTGTAGAGATCACATTTGCCTGGGAGGATCCCTGTGCTGGAAGGAGTGAAATATTAAATACCAAATAAAAAACATCACTGTAAGGGGGGAGGGAAGAGAGGAAGAAAGGATAAAGCCTTGTTAGTACCTTTAATGGATTTTTCTCCTCAGCATTTTGAACAAGGAGCCCTGCAAATTATTAATATGTAGCTCGTCAATCTTGGACAATTCATTGTTTTACATGCTTCATTCTCGCCTCTTCTCTGCACCCCAAGTCTAGATGCATTCCACAAATGTAGCTCTTCCCACAGAGCATTACAAAAATTGATAGAAACATGTAAAGGAAGTCAGAACAACTCTGCTTTGGTAGGAGTGAGGAGTCCAGGTAGCTGAGTCAGATTACCATATCGAAATCCCAGTTCTACAGTTTATTAGCTGCTAGGTGACTTCTGACAACTTTTTTTTTTTTTTTTTGCCCTAGTTTCCCTATTTATAGCATCAAGTATTATCTCTACTTTTTGGAGTTTTTGTAGGATTAAGAGAGGCAACTTACATAAAATGCTTAGCCCAATATCTGCCACATAGTAAATATTCTAATGTTGGCAGTTCTTATTAACTTGATGACTATTAGCTCTTAGTCATCTATTAGCTTTTAGTGATAAGTTTGGCTCTGTGCATTTGGTTTAATAAGCTGAATTCAGCTGAATTCAATAATGCATTCATCCTTTGCAGCAAAGATAAAATAACTATATGACTTACGGTTTTTTTGACATTTTTCAAAAAAAGCTTTTAAAAATGTTTTAGCACGTTAATTGTTATTATATAGTTGTTTCATCCATATTGATGTGATGCTTATTGCATTTTTTATAAATCCTTATATACTATAAATTCTTTATAATCAAGCAACTTTCTTTCTTTCTTTCTTTCTTTCTTTCTTTCTTTCTTTCTTTCTTTCTTTCTTTCTTTCTTTCTTTCTTTATTTATTTTGAGACAGAGCCTCAAGCTGTCGCCCTGGGTAGAGTGCTGTGGCATCACAGCTCACAGCAACTTCCAACTCCTGGGCTCAAGCGATTCTCCTGCTTCCACCTCCCAAGGAGCTGGGGTTACAGGCACCTACCACAATGCGTGGCTGTTTTTTGGTTGCAGTCGTCATTGTTGTTTGGCGGGCCCAGGCTGGATTCGAACCCGCCAGCTCAGGTGTATGTGGCTGGCGCCTTAGCCGCTTGAGCACAGGCGTCGAGCCATTTTTTAAAGTTTATTTATTTATTCATTTTTTGTTGACAAGCAACATTTTTGTCTCAATCAGGCATTAATCTGTATGCATACAGAATGAATGAATGACTTTATTGTGCTACGTCAAACCACACAAAATTATTTGATTTGGGGATAGATGAATATTAGACATTTCATAGGGTACTTATTTTCTTGGATTCAGAATCTATTTCTGTAATCATACATAGATTACATTGATATGGGGAAATTAAAATTCATCAAAAAATAAAATTTTGTGTAAAAAATGTCTATTACAATAATATTTGTATGACTTCCATTGTTAAGTCAATAGAGTTATCTGTGTGCCATTTTTTTTTTAAGAAGATGCAATAAAATATTGGTTAACTAGAATTCACTGCAATGATCTTGAATATCTATTTTAATTCTTCAGTGTGAAGGATTTTGATTTTAAAAGATTTCAGTCCTCCTTTCTGCCTTTTTAAGAATAAATATTATTCAATCTTAATCTGATGGTTTGTGATATTACAGAACTTCAAAATACTAATTTTTGTTATCATTGTATAATTCCTTAAGCTACTAAGGAATTGTATCACTGTATAATTCCTTAGTACCTTAAGAAAATTCATGGGATTCATTTTAGTCTTTATTTACCAAAAGCTATATTTCAGGAGCTACTTTTCTTATTGGTATTATTAAAACTAAAGTGTTGGGCGGCACCTGTGGCTCAAAGGGGTAGGGCACTGGCCCCATATGCCAGAGGTGGCAGGTTCAAACCCAGCTCTGGCCAAAAACTGCAAAAAAAAGCCCCCAAAAACTGAAGTGAACCTCTATCCTAAAAAAAGGTAGTAGAGTCAAAATTTAATTATGTAAGAGTTGTAACTTGTTAGTTATTTTTTGGGTCAATTGTACCTTGTTTATTATCTCCCTGTCTACATATCTGTCTATCCATCTATCCAGCAAATCATCTTATGCATGTATCTCTATAACCTAAATAATTTCAAAATTAACAAAAGTGACAATTTTTATAACAAAAAAATTAAAATGTTTCCTATAATCATTGACCAATTCATGATTTTCATACTCTCATTTCTTTTCATACTATTTGTTAAACAAGTTCTCTATCTTCTCCATACTTTCTTGTAATAAGTTTGCCAGTATATTGAAGTAATTTTTTGGACCCTAATTCATCTGTTCTTGCTACTTGATAGAAAAATGAAGGTTGATAGCCAGTGTTTCTGAAAGTACTTGAGCTGAATTTAATAGCCAATGCAAATACCAGGGATACCAGGGAGGCATATTCACTAAATCTTGGTTCCCGGGCATACCCGAGGAGTTGGCACTGTAACACATCTCTGGAGGAATTTTTCTGAATATGATGCACTCTCCTTTTGCCGTCAATCTGTATGCTATGAAATAAAATAAATCTATTACCTTTTATATTCTTCAATAGACTGCTCTGTTTCATTAAAAATACAGGGATATTCAACTTTTTCAAAAATGCCTTTATAGAAGACGTAGACATTAGATAATTTAAGCAAGAGAGCAGGAAAGAAGCAAGAAAGCGAAAGGTAGCAGTGCAAAACGTAAAAACATCATATGACTGTGAAAGGATTTTAGTATTTTTACTATCTTCTTATAAATTATCTGCAAACATACCATGCTGTTGAAGCAAACTGTCTACATTTGAAATGTTAATGTTTTAAAAATGCACTAAAGTTACAAAACCTGACAGCATCTGAATAAAGCTTTGCTAGGACCTTAACACATTACCTAGGAAGGAAGGAAGAAAGGAAGGAAGGGAGGGAGGGAGGGAGGGAGGGGAAGGGAGTTGATTTGTCTAAGTTAAGATATCACAGATTATGGCAAATTATAGCAAAATAAATGTAATTTAAATTGTAGACAACATACATCATGAAATATAGTTGTTTTTGTTCGTTATTCTCCCTGGAAAACATAAGCAGAGACAGCTATCCCTTACCAGCTGTTTGTTTATTGGGGGTGATTATGCAATTTCTTTGAGCTTCAATTTTCTGATTGTAAAATGAGTTTAATAATATTTACTACAAATTCCTGTTAGGAAGATTGTGTCCAATTAGTTAATTAAATGATTAATTTGAGCCCCTACTGTGTTCCAGGCACTTCCTAGATTTGGGGGATAGAGGCCCAGAGCCTCTGCTCTCCTAAACCACCAGACCTTACAAACAGAATCTCTCAAAAGGGGTAATTACTATAATCATCATTTCCCTCCTGTTTAAGACTTCTTCTCTATGGGAGCCTGTTTGATGAAAAGAAAACAGCATGAAATAAAAGTATCCTTTTCATTTGAATTTAATTCTATCTTCCAAATTTAGGAATAGTAGAATTGACATCTTTCGCTCGGAACTGATTAATGTTGAATACATTTATGAGATAGGGACCCTGGGCTTCATAGTGGTCAAATGCATATCTCAGGCCACACAGATAGTGATTGGTGAATATGAGAAATGTTTTAAGCTTTAATAAGAAAAAAAGACACAAAATATTTTACATGGTAATCTGAATAGAGCAACAGATAATTTTGACCTTTGAAAGACTTTTTGAAAAAAACAACCCCAGATTTTCCTTATTTTCATTCATTTATTTTTCTTGAGACAGATCCTCACGATATTGCCCAGGCTGGTCTTGCACTCCTCAGTTCCAAGAGATCCTCCTGCCTCAGCCTCCTAAGTAGTTGAGACTATAGGCACATACCACCATGTGTGGCTCAGATTCTCTTTAAATAGAGAGTTTACCTAATGAATTTTTATAAAAGTTTGTTTTGTTTGTTTGATTTGATAATGGTTTTGTTCTGTCACTAGGGGGGAACACAGTGGCATAATCATAGCTCAATGTAACCTCAAATTCTGGGTTCAAGCGATCCTCTCTCCTCAGCCCCCCAAGTAGCTAGGTGACAGACATGTGCCTACATGTGTAGAGATGAGGTCTCATTATGTTACCTAGGCTAGTTTCAAACTCCTGGCCTCAAGCGAGTCTCCCACCTCAGCCTCCCTTTAGGCACGAATCTGGCCTTAAAAAAAAAAAGTTTGACCAGATGTCCTGCAGCTTTTCATGAACATTTAAGTGTATACTTTTAAAATAATTTAATAAAATTTAGTTAATTTTGATGTAATACTTATAATAACAATTATTTACATAATATTGAAAGCATTTCAATATATAGGGATATCATATTTCACAACTCCAAGGGCAGCATTCATTTTCTTTTTTGTAAGAATCATTCCACCTGGAGTTAGTTGTTCAAGTCACTGTGGCATAATTTATGTATCCAGCATAAATTTGAGGAATAGGTAAGTGTTGTCTACAGAGTTCTTCTGTTTTCCTCTCCTCCTTTATTATTTTCTCTTCTTTTTACTTTTGTTTTTTTCAAAGCATATAACCCCAGTGACCCAGGGCCCCTTGCCTTGGCATTGGGCTATAGAACATAGGATCTGTCTTCCATCTTAGTAAAGCATCACGAGAAAGGAGAGCAGAGAATCCCATGTACTCAATTCTGATATGGGGACAATTAATAATCTAGTACACGGTGGGGGGTGAGGGTAGGGGAGAGAGCGGAGGGAGGGAAGCAGAGAGGGGTGGAGGATCTGGGTGGGTGACACACCTTTTGGAGGCGGACACAATTATAAGAGGAACTTTACCTAACAAAGGTAATCAGTGTAACCTGGTTCTTTGTACCCTCAATGAATCCCCAACAATTAAAAAAAAAGAATCTGTCTTCCATTTAAGAGAGCAAAAGTGAACTCTTTCTTTTTAAAAATAATACTTTCTGGGCCAGGTATGGTGACTCATGCCTATAATCTGAGAACTTTGGGAGGCAAGAAGATTGCTTGAGGCTAGGAGTTTGAGAACAGCCTAGGTAACATAATAAGGCTGTCTCTACCAAAAATGAAATGAAATAATGAAAAATGAAATGAAATGGCCAAGCGTGGTGGCCTGTACATGTAGTCCTGGTTACTTGAGAAGGTAAGGTGAGAGGATAGCTTGTGCCCAAGAGTTCCAAGTTACTATGATCAGCCCACTGTACTCTAGCCTAGGTGACAGAGTGGTACCCTGTCCTTAAAAAAAATAAAAAAAAAGAAAGAAAAGAAAAAGATAACAAAAGCACTTTCTGTGTCCATTTTCTTAAAGAGAAATAATTAAAAAACTAAATTGCCAGAAATGTTAATACATTTGTTTCCCTCCCCAAAAAATTCGTGAACACATCTATGTGCATGGACACCATGGACACGTATATTTGTATATAAATCTACACACAGAGTCCCATAGGTTACACAAAGCGGTGTATCTCAGAGGGAAGTACTGGGGGTATTGGAACAGGAAGGAAGTAGAAAAAAACAGTTTATAGGCCATTCTGTTTCTCAAATCAAACCACAGAGGCAGCTGCCTCATCTGCTTCCAGGTATAAGGATAGCTCTTGGTATCAAAGTCTGTAAGACTTAAATGTGGGGGTTAGTAACATACACTTCTCAATTTTCTTAGGTTAGGCCTTTTGGTATTTTGGGCTTTATATTTGTTTGTTTGATTGCTTTTTAATTGCTATTTGTAGGAACTCAGGCAAATCATTCTTCATTTCATTCAGCATAGCCAATTACCTCACATCACGAATGATGCACTGCCTCACCAAAAATTTCTTTTTCTTACCACTTGAGACTCTCCGCTGCCAGCACCTGCATTTGTTTTGCTTGAGGGCCTCTTGCCACCAGTGTGGTTTGTTCCCCCATGTAGCAAATTGATGACTCTTGAAGCAATTTCACACAGAGACCCGGAGGAGCTTGTGTGTGAATACCCAGCCCCCTTACTCTCAGGTGGGATAACTTTAAGGCCTGCATTCTACCTTGCCTCCTAATATTACCCAGTTTGGAGTAGCTGGGACTACAGGCCCATGCCACGGCTCCACTCAGCTCTCCAGATTATCTTCCTTTTTGGGTTATCAGCCTGTCAAGAATACTAAAATAACCTGATTAATAGTTTTATGATCCAGGGTAGATTCTCACCTAAAGTCAAACAACAACCAAAAAGCTTTATTTTCAGATTTTGGGGATTTCCAAACTTCCCAACACCTAAAAAGAATATTATAGTCTCAAAAGAATGTTTACTTCCCTGCTTATTGCTACAAATAGGTACCATTTTAATTTTTTTAAAGAATTTGAGTTTGAATACCTATGCATCGTAGACTTTAAATCAGTTTGGTTTTCAAAAGTTCATGCTTGCCAAGTGAAATATACACCTCCAAAAACTAAAAAGAAAGAACTTTTGTATTACCCTAGCCCTCAATCTCTGCAGTCATCGGCCCATGACCATCACACATCTTTCTATAATAGCACCTGTAACAGAAATATAGAGAAGATTATACCAGTTTCAGTAAGTTTGCACCAAGATGATTTTTCTCCCGAAAGACTTTTGCCCTCTTTATGAGATGCTGTTCTTTCCTGTTATACTCTAATGATTAACTTTTCAGAAAGATCATTTGAAGGCTATTCTTTTCTCCTGGTCTCCCATTCTCTGGTAGCATCATGGTGGATCAGAATTACTTTGTTAAATGAAAATTTTACACAATTAAACCAACTCAACACACTCAGAAGATGATAAAAGGAACTTTCCGAAAGATGCTGCCATTAAAATAGTTGAGGGGTCAGTCAACATTTTGGAATTCATTGCCTATCTATATTGATAAATTGTTCTAGAGAACATGGATTATTTTTTCCTTCTCAGGAAAATATATAACTAAGTTAACATAATTCAATTTTTAAAAATACTTTTAATATGCTTCCAAGCGTGTATTAGACGTCTTTAGCCAGGCAGATGTAAAGAATATTAAATATGATAGCAATGAGTTTATATCTATATATAATATGTAACTTTATATATTTATAATTTATATATATAATTTTTAAAATGTATATATATATATGTATAAATAAATTTATAAATTTATAATTTATAAATTTATTTATAAATAAATTTATACATATATATATATATATGCAGCACTATTTTCCAGTGAGGTATGAACAAACAGTATTTTGCAGCTATTCTGATGTTTCTGTGCTATGATGAACAGGGAGAAGTTTGCTTTAATGTGTATGTAAGAAAACCTCTTAATATGTAAGTGACAAATGTATACCTAGTACATGACATCAGCCTAAAAAGTGCACAAGTAGAAATATTCAGAGTTAATTAGTTGTAAAACAGATACACCTCATACACCTCCTCTAAATTATGTTTCTTGCATATCATCAAGAAAAAAGAGTCCTGTAGTCTTTATTTGTACATTGATGATTTACTTTATCTTATACCATGGAGCTGTATAATCATCTTTATGTTTTTAGATGTCTAATTGCTGTCAGTCCTCCTTTTATGAAGTTACATGCTATCTAATTTAGTTACTTTCCAGACCATCACCAGAAAGGATATATTTCCGTCACAAGTCATTTTCCTGTCTTCCCATTCTGAGTGACTAGAGCTGCCTACCTGGTGAATTCCAAATGAGCTTCTGTCTGAGCGGCTGTCTCTCCCAATGAGCTTTTGTCTAAGAGAAAGCAACGTGCGGAGAGAACAGACACACACACATCCACTTCAATGCAGCCACAAAACAAAGTGCCTGACTCACTTATTTAAGAAACAGCCCTCTGCAGACTGAATTGGGGTGTCTGATCTCATTATTGCCAGCTTTCCCACACAGAAGCAACAGTACTGACCTATCTGTAACTGTTCAGTAAAGCCTGGCCTGTAGTTTTTGTTGCCTTTGTCACCCTCTAAATACTTCAGCTGACATCAAAACAGAATAGGCAGGGGAGAGAACGAAACCAGTTTCGACATCAGTTTGCTTGTAAATGTAAATTTGCTTTTGTCTATAATCATCTTTAAAGGGCCTTTGGGCCATAATCTGGGCTTTAAAAAAAAAATAACTGAAACCTGCACTATCACGTATTTGTAAACTTTTTATTCTTTGAGTAGTCATGTTGTGTTTGTGCTTTGCTATATACCCATGAGATTGGTCTTAAGAGGAACCAGTGTGAGTGCAGAGCTGACTCAAGGAGGCCCAGCTACACTTGAGTCACCCTGAGATTAACAAGAAAAGTCACTGGCCTCAAGTCTCTTATTATGTCTTGGGAAACAAACACATACGCGACTATGATTCATGTCTAATTTGTGAGAAATTGTAGTCAGAAGTATGAGGTGCTGTAAGAAACCAGGGCAGAGAAAAAGGAATTGTCTGCAAACAAGAAAACTACCGTGAGTCACTCTCTCTGACGTCTCTTTCTTTACTCAAATTCCATGAGTCTACATCTCAGTGTGAACAACCCAAGCGAGCTGTTGGAGATATGTGTTCATGACTTTAAATGTGCTTCAATCAGTAAGAAACAGAAACCCTGTATATTGAATCAATCAACAGGTCTTCTGCTGTGACCATAGAGCTTCTCTCTCCTCATGCTGACTTTAGAGTTGGTCTCTGAAGTTAGAGAAGGCAGCTGTAGTCCCTTCTAGAAGACAATGCAGTTGAATGTCACATGTGGGCATCTGAAGTCTGAAATTTGATGTAAAGGGATTTCAAATATGCTACTGAATCCCACAAGGAAATTATAGCCACTGTCTAAGGAACCCTACCTATGCCCTGTGCAATTCTAGGAAGCATCCCCTCAGATACCAGAATGTGAGTGATGTTCCTGCATCCGCACAGTACCAGCCTGCATGTCTGTGGGGCGTTTGCTTCTGGAAGTATTTTCTCAGCCTCTGTCTTTTACAGCAGGAAGAAATATTTATTGCATTTTACTTAAACATATATTTGGTGGGATTCTGTACATTTAAATTATGGTTTACATTTACAAGGCACTTTAATCCTGATCATTTTCCTAGGGAGTAGAAAAGGAGTGATTAGTCTTTTTTCCACATGTGGACCTGAGCTGCAAAAGACTGAGTAATGTGAACTTGGTTGAAACTTTTATAAATAATTGAGTTAAAGTTTAATTATTAGTAATGGCAATGACATTTTATCAGCAAGGCCTGGGGATGGGGGCAAGGCATGTGGGATGGATAAGCCTTTGTGGCTGAAACCCAGCCTACCAGATCTGCTCTGCCTTCTGTACTGAGAACTCTGCACTGAATAACGGTCTGCTCTACTGGAATGGCCAGGCTTCATTTTTCTAATCAAGTGTTGATCACTTAGTGGTCTCCTGTGGGGAATAAGCCTTTTAAAATAAAAATTATGGAACAATCTGGGGATCTTAGAGACAAATAAACTGGTCACTACCGTAAAAGTCCTGCATTGTTTTTAGCATAGGTCAACCCTTTAAAATCCTCCTGCTATAAAAATGGTATCAACTCATATCCTGAATACTAAAACACAAAAGACACTGCCACAAATCGTCACATTGATTCCTCACCACAGGAAAGAGGGGTGGTAAATTACAAGGACAGGAGCATTCACCTGTGAGGCAGGAGGCGCTGTTTTTGCTGTTGGCTGTACTGCAACCAAGCTGTTGGTTCATTAATTTAAGCAATAAATGTCGAGCATCCTCTAGATGCCATAAATTGTGCTAGGTTTCTTCAGTAAACGTGTAAGACTAGAAGAAAGACAGATATTAAGCAAATAATTACATAAGGAATTATAATTGTAGAAAGTGCTATTAAGAAAAAATAAAGGCTTCTGTGACAGTACGTGACAGGCAACTGAATCAGTCTACAGCAGTGGTGCTCAACCTTCCTAATGCCGCAGTGTATTTTTATTGTTAAAAAGGGGTCACAACCCATAGATTGAGAACCGCTGGTCTAGATACTAGGGAGACTAGTAACCTGGTCTAGATTCTCAACTGAGACCACAAGGACAAGTAGGAGTGATTTTGAGAAAAGTGAGACAGATAGTATGTGGGGTGAGTGGTAGAGGGAATGCTGGGAGCATGGTCCAGACAAAGAGGGCACCATATGTGAGGATCCTGTGCCCTGTGACATATATGAGGACTGAAAAGATCAGACTGTCTAGAGCAGTGTGAACGAGGGGGAAACAGTGAAGAGTTAAGATGGGAGATGTTCATAGGAGAAGATTATACATGACCTTGTAGATTGTTTCATTTACCTACCGAGATATAACAAACCAGTACAAACATTGCTTGGTTAAAACAACTTGTTATTTGTCATGATTATGTGCATTGGCTGGGATCGGCTAGGTTCCACATGTTACCTGGGCCGCTTAGCTGTATTCAGCTGTGAGCTCAACTGAAGTTCCACTACATATCTGAGTGACTGAAATAGCTAAGAACTGACTATTCCCCCTGGATCTTTCATAATTCAGCAGTCTAGCCTTTACATTTTACAAATCCAGCCAATTCTGAGAGGGTGGGACTGATGGTGCCAGACAAGCTAGCCCTAGAACTGGCACAGACATTCTATTAGTCAATGCAAGTCACATGCCCAGACTGGGTTCACGGGGAAAAAGAGGTATCTCTTTTTAGATGTTGGGTCAAACCTATAGAGTAAGGAAGGAGAATATTTATTATGAAGCAGTATATAACATAGATCATTTTAAGCATTTTGCACTTGACAGCTGTATTACTTATTATATGCCTCGCATAGAAGTGCCTTATTTCCTGTAATCCTCACAGTAACATAGTGAAATAAGCTGTATTATCACGACGTTCTCCGTAACTCTCATGGGTCACAAAACTGTTAAGTAGCAGGACCAGGCATCTACTGAGGTCTAACAAAAGCCATTAGATTTTTGATCACTCTGCTACTCTGTAACCATTTTGCTGATTCTAAGTCACAGTTCCCTCATCTTTTTAATGATGACATCCATAAACATGGCTAAAATGTCTTAGAATTGGAATAATTAAAGTCATCTTACATATGTTTGAAGCATAAGAGTTTTTATCTTTGGAAAATCTCAATGTTAATCTGCTCCTAGATATAGTTCAGAAAATGAATTAATTAACAATTTATGAACAAAGGAGTTTATTAGCCCTAACTCACTAACCTTATCTGCTATCATTGTTATAAGCTGAGATTCCGAAGTCCCACCAGACAAATAGAGAAACACTGGTGCCACCAGAAGCTCTTCCTCCAACTAGCTACTCTTGCCAGCTGCAATATTATTTCTGGAAATCTCAAGGATATATCTCATGTGACCTCATAAATAAGTCTTCCTACTACCACTTGGTGTTCACAACTTTCCTTCTCTCCTGCTTCAGGATTTTTTTAGTAAGCTTTCCTTCTAGATCTTCCAAGTCATTTAAAGCCTTATTGTATGTTAGATGCTGAAATAGGAAGATTACTTTTCTTTCCTAATAGTTCATAAGATTTATAATAGAAATACACACGTGTAGGTCACATAGAGGAGGATTAATGTTACTAATGCCTCCCACTCTAGAACAAATCTGAATGGCAGCTGCTGGATAGTACAAAGAATTTTTTTTCTTCCCCTCTGTTGACTAACGCTTTGATATTGATTTGAGCTTTCCTGGTGCCATCTTTATTTAGGATAAATTTTCTCCCAGAAAGGTCCTCAATCCCTCATGTCAATAGACTTCTGGCAGCTACTCTACCAGTCTTCCAGACGTGGCCCGATATGTATAAGTATTGGGATCTACAATTTTGTTTAAGGTTGAGCTTATGTCCTCAACATATTATCATATCACATCATGTGATGGTTATTTTCATGTGTCAGCTTGATTGGCTAAGGGATACTCAGGGAGTTGGTAAAATATCATTTCTGGATGCATCTGTGAAAGTGTTTCCAGAAGAGATTAGTATTTGAAGTGGTAGTGAGTAAGGAAGTCCTTCCTCCCCAATGTGGACAGTCATCATTGAATCTGTTGAGAACCTGAGTAGAAGAAAAAGGTGGAAGAAGGGCAAACTCTGTCTCTTCATGAGCTGGACGTTCATCTTCTCCTGTCTCCAGACATGAGTGCTTCTGGTTCTCTTACTTGAGGACTTGGACCACAATTTATACTGCTGATTCCCTGAATCAGGTATTTGGACTCTCACTGAATTATGCTAGCATCATTCTTGCTTCTGCAGTTTACAGATGGTAGACTGTGGGACTTCTCAGTGGGAGAAGTTATGTGGGTCTCCACTTAATTGCACAAGCTAATTCACATATATTTTCTCTGTCTGTCTATCTATCAATTATCTATCTATCTACAATTTGTTGTTATTTTGCAGAATCCTAGCTAATGCACATCAATAACATTTTCCATGAAATTTAAATAAATTTGATATTTTGATCTCATGTGACTTCATTGTGGTATTGAGTGAATCATGATTTGCCTATGAATTAAGAAAGATTTTTTTTTTTTTTTTTTAGTTATGGAAATAACTAAATGGATGGGGCTACATCTATGCTATTAAACTTCCATGTTAACCAAACAACCACTTGATAGATTAACATTTTCACTTATCTCTGAGTTGTTTTGGAGTTTTAAAGGACACAGGTGTTTTCTCTGAAAGAAAATTGGCAGCGTGTTTCCACTGGCAGGTACGTGTGTCAAAATGGAATTGGCTGCGATCATAAATTTACTTGTCAAAGAACCTGTTGTCGTTATATAAGTTCTTCAGTATTTCTGTTTCCAATCATAGCCTTCCTTTTATTAGCCCATTTGACCTTCCAGGTGGTAGAATGCCTGAAGACCATCAGAGGAAATAAGAGGCAAGGAATTATGTTCTTCGATTATTAATAAAATTCTCAGATAAAAAGTCATTTTAAAACAGAAAGAGGTTTTCTTTGGGAATGAATTTCCTGAAACTCAAGTGTTCTTTTCCTGAAATGCAAGTGTTTTCTTTATTTTTCAAAAAATAAGGCAGCTTTTGTTACTTCCAAATACCATTTGATTAAATAACAAGAATGATGATGTTACGCAGAAGAAATGACTCATAGATTAATTATGACAAAAGTTTAACTTTACAGAGGACAAGTAAATATACTATTTCAGAAATTATTTCTGTGCCCTAAATTACTCCAGAATTTAGTGGCTTAAAACAACGTGATTTATTGTTCCTGGTGATGCCCTGGGATTGGTCTCAGTGGGCCAATGTTCAGTTCCATGCACCGTAGCTGAAGGCACACATTCAAGCATCTGAGCTGGCAGGTGGCCTCCTGTTCTCCAGGGCCTTTCTTCAAACTGCCTGCCATCGTACAGGAGCCTGCGATGAGTTTCTTTAGAGCTTGGTGCCTGGCATTTAAGAGCCAAAAAATGTAAGTTATAGGCATTTTTAAGGTTTGGACTCGCCTAGCAGTGGCTCATTATTTTGACTCCACTCTTTTAGCCAAAGTAAGTCACCAGCCCAGCTCAGATTCAAGGGAGGGGAATTAGGCTCCATCTCATGATAGGAGAAGTAACAAAGAGTTTAGAACCATCTTTAATCCACCACGGAGATATTGATTAGATGATTGATTAGGTTGATTGATTGATTAGATATTCATTAGATGAATGAATGAATTCATTTAATGAATTTACCAGCATCTACTGTATGCCTGACACTATTTTCAGTGAAATGACCAACAAAACCTTGGAAGTTGACTTACCCTTTCTTTCAGCTCCAATACTGACAAACCATGCCATCCTAGCCAAGTTTATTTTCATTACTTTTTCTTCTCATTTATAAAATGAAGATAAAAATAAGAGTTGCTTTGCATGTAATTATGTGATTACTTTTCGAAATGTGCTGTTGATACAGGTAAAGCGCTCGGAATGAGTTAGTGCGTGCAAAGAACAAAGAGTAGTGTCAGGCACATCCCATCCCCTGAGTTAGCTGCTGCTGTTGTTATGCTGGCTGAGGAGAAAAGGGAAGCCAAGGGGGTGGTGACTCGATGTTCAGCTATTTAATGGCAGATTCCATTTCGTTTTAAGAGCGTAAGAGAAAATTGCCTTATATGTTTTATAAAATCAGGTAAAGGTTCCTGTAAAATGCAGTGGACTTGATTTTTAATAAACTATCTGGGAACGTTTTGCAAGACAGCTACATAGATTCACAGGATGTATTTTTCATCCTCGGTTCCCCCAGCTCTGATCCGATTACTATCATGGCTCTTCATGGTCAGATACTTCCTCATCTTCTCTAGCCTCCTTTCATTTCTTCTTTGTCAAATCCTACATTCTAGCCAGATCAGACCATTTGCAGTTCTCACATTTAATATGCTGTTTCAGACCTCTGTGCCTTTATACACACTGTTCCCAGTTCTAGAATACTCACATCCTATTACTTGAAAGCCTAGCTATTATCTGCTCTTTTTTCTTCCTTATCTTAGATGTTTCCTATTTCTTTACTGATGTTTACTCCTAAACTGAATCTTCTTGGGTCTTCTTTTTTTTCCCCAAATAATGTAATTATTTATTTCTAAGATTTAAGGATGCTTTTATTTCCCTATTATGTATTATGTATCCATTTCCATAGCCTCTCCAAACCAGAGGTCAGTAAGCAGATCTTTTTATTTCTTCTGAATTCTCAAAACTCAGCCTGGTGCCATAAAAGCTGTGCCATCATGTTCAGAGTTACCCAAGTAAAATTTCTTCACATGTATTTTATAGTTGCAATTCTTCACAAAGGAATCTGGAACCCAGAATTTATCTTCCTTCCTTCCTTCCTTCCTTCCTTCCTTCCTGCCTGCCTGCCTGCCTGCCTGCCTGCCTGCCTGCCTGCCTGCCTTCCTTCCTTCCTTCCTTCCTTCCTTCCTTCCTTCCTTCCTTCCTTCCTTCCTTTTTCCTTTTCTGTTTGAGACAAAGTCTCACCATGTTGCTCTGGGTAAAGTGATGTGGCATCACAGCAACCTCAAATTCTTGGGCTTAAGTGATTTTCTTACCTCAGCCTCCCAAGTAGCTGGGACTACAGGTGCCCGCCACAATGCCCGGCTATTATTTTGGTTGTAGTTGTTATTATCATTTAGCAGGCCCAGGCCAGGCTCAAACCTGTCAGCCACAGTGTATGTGGCTGGCACCCAACTCAATGAGCTATGGATATCACCAGTCACTGTATTTTCGTGTGATGTACATGTTTCATAATTGCTCTTACAAGCTGCAGTCTTTTTAAAAGATTAACTTTGGCACTTCCTATAAGCCATTAGGAATTAAACAAAAGGACTATTAGAATGTATGCATACACATTTTATTTCTTCTAGGATTAAAAATAAACGAACAAGGTATTTAGGACCAGCAGATTCCCAATACTTTTACTGTAATAAAACTTGAAAGTCTCATGTTAATATACTAGTGTCAGATAAAAACTTCAGTCATTGGAGACAAGAGTTGAAGCTGATGTCTGAGTCAAAAGTTGGGGCAGTTTTCTCTGTTTCTGTGGGGGTGACTACTTTAGACACCTCTTATAAGTGCAATCATGTGGGATTTATCATTTTGTGACTGGCTTATTTCACTGAGCATAATGTTCCAGAGGTTCATCCACATTGTAGCAAATGGTAACATTTGCAATTGACAACTTCCTCCTCTTAAAAGCTGAATAGGGCAGCACCTGTGGCTCAAAGGAGTAGGGCGCCGGCCCCATATGCCAGAGGTGGTAGGTTCAAACCCAGCCCTGGCCAAAAACTGCAAAAAAAAAAGAAAAGAAAAAGCTGAATAATAATAATCTACTGCATGTATACTATTGTCCCTGGATAACCACCAGGAATTGCTTCTAACACTCGCCATGGATAACAACATCCGCCACATTTAAGGCCTGCATTTGGCCATGAGAACTCAAGTGTGCAAAAATTCAGCCCTCTGTATCTCCACATATGCATCCTGCAAGACTGTATTTTCAATTTGTGGTTGGCAGAATCTGTAGATGTGGAACCCACAGATAACGGAGGGCCAACTGCATAGCACATTCTCTTTATCCATTCATCTATCCCTGAACATTTGGTTCATTTCCATATCTTGGCTGTGAATAATGCTGCAGTAAACGTGAGGGTGCACACATCTTTTCAAGAACTTGATTTCAGTTATTGTGTATATATTCCCAGAATTAGAATTGCTGGATCATATGGTAGTTCTAGTGTAACTTTTTTGAGGAAACTCAAATATGTTGCAGTGTACACACCATTCTACATTCTCTAAGAGTGTATAAGGGTTCTAATTTCTCTTCATCCTCATCAACACTTTTGTTTTTGTTTGGTTGGTTGGTTTGGAGTTTTTGGTAATAGCCATCTTAGCAGATATGAGGTACTATTTCATTGTGGTTTTGATTTGAATTTTCCTAATGATAAGTGAGGTTGGGCATTTTTAAATATACCTAATGGCCATTTGTATATCTTCTTTGGAGAAATGTTTATTAAATCATTTGCCCATTGTTATCAGATTTTTTACTATTGAGTGGTAGGAGATTCTTACGTATGTTAGACATTAACCCTTCATCAGACAGGTGGTTACCAGGGACTGGGAAATTGTTTTTCAGTAGTATAAAGTTTTTGTTACACTAGATGAATAAGTTTTAGAGGTTTGCTATATGATGTATTACTTATATTTAACAGTGCACTATAGTGCACTATCTTATATGTTAACAGGATATATTTCATGCTAAATTTTCTTATCATAAACAAAAATACAAGAAACCCACAAAAGAACACAAGGAGGTGTTTGGAGATGATGAATATACTAAGTGCCTTGGTCATAGTAATAGTATCATGAGTGTAGGCATATGTCCAAACTCATCAAGATGTATACATAAAATGTGTGTGTTTCATTGTGTATCAATTATACCTCAATAAGCTAAAAGTATTAAAAATTAAAAACTGAAGTCAGGGAAAGTTTAGCCACTAATGGCATGCCTTTTGCCAAAGTACTCTAATTTAGTTGGGTCATGAAATATCAAAAGAGCTAATTGGCAACTGTTGAGAACAAGGTTGCATTAATCAAGCTAAACTACAGTGATATAAATTCTACTTATGAAAAAGTTCAGGGACTTCTCTTCCAGCAAGCTGAGCTCTGAGATGTCAAGCAAGGTATGTTGCAACTTCTTCTGCCCAGGCTTTCACAACTTTTGTGTGATCCTGTAGCCTTATATCTCAAATCAATGGGACTTTTATAGGTGGATCATAGAAACGGTTTCACTTTTGGAAAGGGCCACTGGCTTTCTCCATAGTGGCCTAACCCTGGAGCACAGGAGATATATAATGCAAGGGTGATGGCGTTGGTAGTTAGGCAGTTGAAGGTTTAGCAAATGAACTCCAGGCCCTAGCTGGTTAGAATTCCTCCTGTAGCTCTCTCTCTATTTCAGTCCAGGTTATGACACTCAGATAAAGAGAGAGGTAAAGTTACTTTTGAGAGATCTTATAGTTTCTATCCCATCATGTACAAAAGGTGGGTAAAAGAAAATCTAAAGAAGAAACCTAAAAAAAATTACTAAGCAACAACAAAAATAAATTAGTTCATATCTGTGTTTCACTGATGAGAAAACAGACTGAGAGGTTAATATTTTACTGTCCCATAGCTACTAAGCAACATGGCTAGGTCTTATATAAATATAATAACTATGTTTAGCACATAGTAAACACTAATTTTTTTTTAAAAAGTGTTGATATTGTAGATATATGGTCCTATCTTTAAAAAATGCCACTAAGATAGAATTAACATTTAATATTGTTTTACAGTGCTCTGACATTTCTTACTAATTAAAATAACAACCTTCCATTTTAATAATAGCAGAAATATGTGAAGGCTGAGCTACAATTACTAAATGCTTAAAGATGATAAAATATAATGGCACGGTAATTGCCATTATAAAACAAGACAGAGTGACCTGATTTTTCCCCATATAATTATTTTTCTTTATATGCTTAATAAGAGATTCATGGGTCTCTCCACTCAACACCCATTCTGACCTTCATGTGAATCTGTCCTAATTCCTGCAGTTTCTATCCAAGTCACTCTTTTGGATTATGTTATTTGTCTCCCAAAATCAAAATATGAATCTGAGAGATACTAAAGTAATCCATCATCACTTACAGATGCCTGGAATAAATTGTCAGGTTATATATTTTGTTGCCTGACCACAAAAGTCTCCTGTGTGGTATTCATCCAATTATCCATGTTCTAAATGGAGAAATACGCATTACTCTAGGACTAACGTTAATTGAAAATTAATATGTATTACAATACAAGAACATAAGTCATTGTATAAATTGTATTAAATCTTTTTTCTTAGAAGATAAAAAGAAAAAAGAAGTTGCATATTTGAAAGTTTGTTGGGAGGTTCTGGAGGAGGAGCACAGCTATGCACATACCCCTGACTGAACAACTGTCCTCCTCTACCAGGCAAGGTCATCCTCTTTGATCAAGCATGCTGCTTCTGGAGGGACACCCATGGAACAATGAATGACAAAGGGGACATCCCCTTTCCAGCCAAATCAGCCAAATTAACTCTGATAATTAATGGGCTGGCAGATGTTAGAGCCAGATTGTTTTTACCTCCAAGTTTCATATTTGAAAGATTCAAAATGATATTAGAAAAGAGTTCTTATGAAGAATTAATATATTAAACATTCTCTATAGCATGATCTTTGAATTCTGTGCTATCTTTAAATTATATACTTCTACACAAGTGTTCTTATTTATTAAGGATTAACTTCAGATCTATGTTTACAAGTTGACATACAGAAAAACTAACATTGAACAAGATGGTTGACTATAGCACCTGGGTTGAATACTCCATTCATCAAGGTCATACATTCTTAAATTGATTCTGAAACGTCAAATTTTATGTCATTCAATTTACTGTGAATGTCTTATGATTTTCTAGGCATTAAGCTGAAGGGATTAAACACTACACCTATCTTTAAGATGATAATTGACTAGATCAGGGGTTGGCAAATATTTCCCTACAGCACCAAACAGTAAATATTTTAGGCTTGTAAGCCACATTGTCTCTGTTGCAACTACCCAAGTCTGCCAATGTATCATAAAAGCTGCTATAGATGATACACCAGCAAGCACAAGTATGTTCCAATAAAATTTGATTTACAAATGTAGACAGGGGGTTAGTGGGTCATAGTTGGCTGATCTGGGATGATAATAAACTAATGATCACAATACAATTATTGCCATGACAGAGGTAGACTGTGGGTTCCCCAGGAGCACAGATGAAGGGCATTTTGACCCTCTGTGTTGGGTACCAGCCCCCACAATGCTATGAGTTCTCTCCCAGTGGCTTGGTCTAAATGAGAGGACGAAAATGAAAACACAGACAAAAAGACAAAAGAGACAAAAACAGACAAAAAGAAAAAGTTTAAGAGAGAGCTGGGTCAGGAGTCTGCATGCTCCTCTTCATGAGGATCCGCACACATGCAGCATCCTGTTCCAGGCTAACTCTGTTTTTATTTCATACATCATGGTTTTAATCATAAATCTCATGAGGGAAAGGCAGGCAATGCCAATATGGTTCTTGCTATGCTTGCACTCTCCTAACTAAACTATCTTAACTGGATGGACTTACTTTTTACTTTTATTTCTCTAAGGTATTTATGATCTTTAACACAGAGTATGGGGCGGTGAAAAACAGTCCAAGCAGAACGTCAGAGAAGACCTCAATTAGGCCAGCACACAAATCACAGAAATGTCAGTTAATACTCAAGAAGCTTTTAGCTCAGACAGACAGATGCTTCTCGTCCTACCAAGGTGACAGAAAAAAAGATATTTTATCTCTTTATCTGGTCTGGAGCAAATCTTGCCATCTTTAACAAGGCTTAAACATTCTGTATACTTTTACTTCATAAAAGCATTCCCTCTTCAGAGAGAGAATAGCTCCACCTATCTGTGCAAGCCTAGCCTGCTTAAAAACCTCTGTGGCCATGGAGTTGCCCTGGGGGAGGGGTGAAATTTCCACAAGAGGGTTCTTCTGTTTTAAAGGCGCCAGGCCTCCAGCAGCACGTTGTGCTGGGTTCAGGGCTCTTCCAAATCCACTTCTCTCCTATTTCCTTTGCCCATCCTCTGAAATCATTTACTTAATTCAATTCCTAATCTACTTATCACTAATACCTGCATGTTGTTTTAAGTTTATGAAATCATTATTACTAGCAGTGCAAGCACATCAAGATATGACCCTTCCCTTAAGCACTCCCACATGCGCCTGCACCTCTGTAGATGTGTCTGTACGGAATCTAGAGTGTGTGTTGAGAGGGAGATTAGGGAGCTTATCAATCAAGGCTTCTCAGAAAATATTATGGCTGTATTTTATCTTACAAATACAGAGTAATTTACAAAGAGGCTATGTGAAAATCTATTCCCTGTAAAGAGTGAAGATATGGTAAATCTTGTCACCTTAATCTAAGCCAGTGTTTCCAAACTGTGTACCATGGAATTCCTCAACAAACTAATACATATTAGTGGATAAAGGGGTAACCTGGGTGAATAAGTTTTGAAAATACTTTTTTCCCTCTCCAGTTAGTTTTCTTAGTATTTTAGCAAAATAAAGGCTCTAATAAGTCCTATGGTAATGAAGATTTCCAAATTTCTATAACCTAGAATTTCCTTATTTATTCCTGAAACCCTCTTTTCATGTGGAATACCTACAAATGTATTTCAGAAATAATGTTTTATTTTTGTTGTTGTTGCAATTGCCACGGCAGTCTTCTTCATGAAGTCTTTCCCTAGGCGGGTATCTTCCAGTGTTTTTCCTATGCTTTCTTTGAAGATTTTAAGCTGAAAAGCTTCTCTATAGCTAAGAAGACAACAACCAAAGCAAATAGACAACCTACACAATGGGAAAGGATATTTGGATATTTTGAATCAGACAAAAGCTTGATAACTAGGATCTATAGAGAACTCAAATTAATCCACGTGAAAAAAACCAACAATCCCATATATCAATGGGCAAGAGACATAAATAGAACCTTCTCTAAAGAAGAGATGAATGGCTAACATATGAATAAATGTTCATCGTCCCTAATTATTAGAGAAATGCAAATCAAAACCACCAGTAAGAATGGCCCACATCACAAAATCTCAAAACTGCA